>WAAB01000620.1:0-57719 GCA_013389865.1 Piaya cayana
CAGATAACAGAGATCAGAGGTTAGCTGTGATAGGGACCCTGAAGTACAAGACAACTACTAGTGAGACCTTTAGGTCTATAAGTCTATGGGAGTTGAATGAGTGAGATACACTTGCATGTGTGTGCCTCAGCATGAGACAAATAGGGATGAGATGTTCCCAGGTCAGTTACTGGATAGGCTGAGTGTTTAAGAGCTGTTAGTGCAGGGCTACCTAGTGTGTGTACAAGAGGGTTTGTGCAACAGCAGCTCAAGAGGGGCTACTGATCTTGAGGCACCTGCAGCTGAGAGAGCAAGGATTGGGGTAAGATTTTGGATGGACTGAGTATCTAGGGACAGTTACCCAGGGCATCTGCATTGTATGTGTAGAACTACATGCTTATATATGTTTGTGTGCGTATGCGTATTTTCTACTAACGAGTTTTTAACCTGCTCAGCCAGAAAGGAAACTAGGAGGCTGTTGGTGCTGTTTGTTTGTGTGAGTGTTTAGGGTTTCAGCCTGCAGTGAGCCATGTAGTTGGCCATGTGTCCATGTATATATCTGTTGCATATCTGTGTTTGCGTGGGTACCTATTAAGAATAGATGTGCAGCCTCACTACTCACTGGACCTGGTAATACAGAGCTGTGGCAGCCTCGCTACCATATTTGGCAACTCCTAATATGTTTATAGTAAACTCTATGAATGCTAAAAAACAATAAAGCATTCGGTATATATTTTTCTATTATGACTGCTGAGAAATAACTGTAAGTCTTCATGAGCAAAATATTGCATAAATTGCTTCAGACCTCCTGCAGCAACAATTTGCTACTCTGTTTGGTGATGACTGAAAGAGTAAGCCAGAGAGCAATATTCTGTTTTGCACAGACAAGAGCAGACTGGATTTTTTGTGTGTCATAACATCCATTCTGTAACAGGCTGGAAAAATCTGCTGGAAAAAATTCTGATGAGAAAGAAAAGTTAGTTGGCTGAAAAAAAAATACACACAACAAATGCGTGCTCCATTCCTAAATTAATTCTTATGCAGATGATGTACTGCCCTCAGTTGGTACATTTAACTTCTGCTGACAGTAGTCCTGCTGCAGCTTGCTTGTAAAACACAGTAACAGAAGGCCCAGAACAGTCTTCCATGTTCACCTTAGTGAGTACATGATGAAACCCACCAAATCAGCGTGATGTCATTTGATGTGTGTTCTCTATTCATTTGTACCTTGGTTCAAACAGAGCTTGTTTGAAGAAAAAATCTAGGCAACAGCTTGAAATATGGCTGTGAGTGTTCTTCACAGGGCTGTACTCTGTCCGTTGAATTATTTTGGGATCTTTTTGTTTGGTTCCCTTTTGAGTAAAAAGAAAAAAAAATATATTACCAAACCAACAAAATATTTAGTGACAAAAAAAAAACCAAACCCCACAACATTGCCCTGAAAAAAAGCAAATGAAACTCTTGCAGAGCTTACTTCAGGACTTGTTACCTTGTCATCTTCTAGACAAGCAGTTGAAACCTATGAGATGAGCTACTGTTTATGCCAGATCTGAAACTTCTCCTACCTGCTCTCAGTCTGTTGAAGCATAAGTAGTTGCCATCAGGTGTTTTCTTTAGTGGGTGGAGGGTCAGGAGATTGGCTCTTCTTGCACTGCAATAAGTTCACTTATCTTCTGTTTTGAGTCTTGCTCATTTTCTGGGAACAGGCCACGTGTAGTTGTAAGTTAGATAATGATTTGTTGGCAAACTGGCCATTAGAATAAACTATTAATTATGTTTTTCTTCACTTGACTCCGATGTCTCAGCAGCTACTGTCGAGACCAGCCGTAGGTAGACAAAACTCTGCTGCTGTGCCATTGAAACTAGTTCAAGTAATACCTGTATCACATCCACAGCCTCCAAATGTTGATACGCTTATATGACTGAGTAGGGAATTCACATTCAGGAGTAATTTGTTGCTGCTTTTAAGGAAGGTCCATGGCTAAACATCTCCAGGCTCTTCCTCAGACCTAAATTCAATATTTCCGCATTGAAATGTTCATTTCAGAACAACTCAGTGGCAGAAAGAGAGCCGCTGGGTTTATTTTCTGTGTTTCCAGTGCATTTCACCACCTTATATTTTTCAGAAAAAAACTTTTTCACTCATTCAGATCAAGTCTAGAGCTAAAGGAAACCTTCACTGGCAGGACCTCAGATCCCAGTGAGTGCTTCTCACTGCTGCTGAATCAGAGTGAGAAGAGTTACACTACAGAGACAGACAGCCATTTTTTTAGATGCCCCAATCATTCCCAGTACAAGAACTTATGGCTGATGAACCCAAGAGATCTCCTCATGTTGGAAATGACTTGGTTACCTGCAGTCATGTAGGAAAGTGGGATTCAGGGGAAGAGATTGTAATTTAGTTTGATGTGGACCACTTCAAGAGGGGCAAGGAGAATTGCAGTTCAGACGGACTATGAGCCTTGGAGGGAGATGAACAAGTGATCCTCTTGGTAGCCTGTAGCCTCTGTAATGCAGAGGAACACGGCATAAACCAAGAGAAAACAATTCTAAAATACTTTCTTGAACATGACAGAGTAAGCATCTATGTCACAGTTTTGCGTTTTTATCCAGTACAAAATTGAGAAGATTCTAACACTACTGTGCTTTCAATTGCTGCTAAGAAAACACCAATAATAATTGTGATCAGACTATGGTGGTTATTTCCATGCAGACTTCTGATCCTTAGCCTGTGAGAAAACTGTTGTAAAACAAGCCTACAACTTTTTTTATTTCTTTTTTCTTTTTCCTTGCTTAATACTAACCTTTCAGATAAAATCTTGTTCTGATCTGATGGAAGTAATCAGTTAGGAAGATGTGTATATAATCTTCCCATTTTGCAGCATAGGTCTGTCGATGTCTTTCGTTGTTTTCACATTTGACATTTCTCAGAAATGTCTCTTTCACTCATCTAAAGCCAGTCTGGAGCTATTATCTGATAGACAGATTACAGCGCTTGTGTGCTCCCATACTGAACATGCTATAAATGAAAAATAAATCGGCTGTGATCTTCAGATTTGGTAGAAATGTAACTATTTCCAATTGTCTTATGTAACTATATTTACCTTTTTTAAGTGTATCTTCTTTATCCTGTTTATAACTTTCTATGCTGTCTTTCTCCAAAATATAAAGAAGGAAGTGACAATAAGCATGAATTCTGTGAGGCTTTTGACTTATTTGCACAGATACCTGAAGTGCAGGGTTGTGAACAAGAACTCCCAGCCTGACCCCTTTACAATTTTTTGTTACTGTGATTTGCTGGACCTGTTATCATGTTACATTTACAAATCTAAACCTGGACCTAGTAGTTCTAGATGTTTTCTTCTGTTGTCTGGGAGAGTGTGGTATTCCTATTTTTCTAGTGGTGTTTAATAATCCTCAACAAAGGATTACATCTGTGTTGTTTGGCACAGCACACAAAGACATTGTCTGCCCTTGAAATCCTACAGTTTAGGACAATAAACAGTATATACAAGAGAAAAAAAACAATCAAGGGGAATAAAAAGTGACGAGTGCACCTTCATTCATAATCACAGTAGAAACCAAAGGTAAATGTTCTACCTTATAATTTTTTTTTATACTGATCTTTCTCCTTCCCACAATAATGGGAAAAATCAAGTTATGGAACCAGGACGACACTTACCAAGACTGGCTTAAGGGTGACGGGATCAGTGGCTTACCAGATTTCAGGTGCAGTTCTGTTCCCCACCACCTGCCATTTCCAAGGAAACCTCTCACACACATTCCATTCTTTGGCTGGGCTGGAGCAGAATCAGATGCAATAGTTATCACATTAATGAAGTATACTGTGACAGAAAGAGCAGCTGATACACTGGAAGGCTGTGCTGCCATTCTGCGCAACCTGGACAGGCTGGAAGTTTGGCTGGAGATATTCAAAACCTACCTGAACACATGCCTGTGCAACCTGCTGTAGGTGAACCTGCTTTAGCAGGGGGAGTTGGACTGGATGATCTCCAGAGATCCCTTCCAACCCCAACCGTTCTGTGATCCTGTGATCAATTTACACCTGCTATTTTTGGACAGATGTCTGTAAGTTGGCCTCAGTGTCTGTGAGAAGCCTACCATTAATAAAAAATTAATAATAATTTATATAAGTAGTATTATTATTCTCAAATTCAATAAAATACTCATCTTTGAATCCAGATAGTGCTATGCAAAACAATAGCTCTTTTCAATTCACTTGTTAATGGGGGAGTTTCAGCATGACACAATCACCCTATCAACAGGAGTGGTGTCAGACAAGGAAAGTGGGGAAATGCACAGTTTTAAAAGCAGTGAGCTCCTCATTCCCATCACGGACCCTTCAAAACCCTGTCAGCCCATGTCTCTGGTCAGTGCAGGAAAGTCTGCCTAGATAACACTAGAGATTCAACTGTTCCATGACAATGAAAATTTCCTCTGCTTTAACTGCCTCTTCAGACTGTGAGTTATTACTGCTATTCTAACACCTACAGGCCAGGTTGTGCTCAGAATAGTCAAACAGCAAAAGTGACAGATCTCTCCCTTCAAATCTGCCGTCAGGGACAAGGTATAGCAAGCAGGAGGAAACACAAAAAGCAGGTTTGAGAAGGTCTGGGGTAGGAAAAACTCTGTTTGAAATTCCACCACTTGGCTGTTTATCTCCTAAACTTTAATAGCTTAAATAACACTGCATGTATGTCAATAAGGCTTACAGAAAAGGAAATTCACACAATTATTAGTTATATGCATTTCTGGCAATACTTAAGAACTGTAAGGATATTCTACTCATCAATCTCTATTGCCTGATTTTTTTCCACCTGTGTTCTCTCCAACAGTCACATGCAAAGCAACTTTTATAGTGACAGCAGTTTACTTCAGCTCAGCTGTACTTTTTAGGCTGCTGTTAAACTGGTCCTAAAAATTGAGCAGTATTTGGTCACTTTTAAAATTGGTTTTAAGCTTTCAAAACACCTGGATCATGGATGTTCTTTATCTAATTACTTTATGTTCTCTTTCAGTGTGTCATTGTATTGCTTTTTCTTCTCTTTTTAGTATTATAGAAATGCAAAATAAGTTGACCTTGAATAGATACCTTATGGGGATTCCTTTAATATATGCAGTGAATTAGATGAACTCTGGTTGCTATCTAAAAGAATTTTGCTTTGTATTTCTTAACAGAGCTTTGCACTTCAGAAGCAGCATTGTTTCTAAAAGACCATTTGGATTTTCTCATTCATTGCATTTTTATTAATTTGTGCTATGTCAAATGAATAAGCTATGCCCCTCACTTCTGCTGATTAAAAAGTTCTATTAAGAACCTAGATGATAAATATATATATNTTTTCCCTCAATATTTTACTCCATTTTTTAATGTGTAGACAGATATTTTCAGCTTAATTATTTTAAGGTAAGGTCAACCTTGATTAATCAAAATAACATCACCTTTGTAATATCTTTTCTTTAAAAAGGCAGAATAGAGGTATGCACAGTTAATACAGTACCTGTAAATTAAGCTATAAGAACACAATGTGATACACAAGAAGTCTTAACAACCTCATGCAATGCTACAGACCTAGAGAACAGCGGTGGGAGAGCTGCTTGGTGGAAAGGGACCTAGGGGTGCTGGTTGATAGTCAGCTGTGCATGAGCCAGCAGTGTGCCCAGGTAGTCAAGAAGGCCAAACAGCATCCTAACTTGTATCAGAAATAGTGCAGCCAACAGGACTAGGGAAATGATCATGCCTCTATACTTAGTGCTGATGAGACTGCACTTCGAATACTTCATTCAGTTTTGGGCCTCTCACTACAAGAAGGACATTGAGTTGCTGCAGCATATCCCTAGGAGGGCAACAAACCTGGTGAAGGGTCTGGAGCACAAGTCCTGTGAGGAGTGGCTGAGGAAATTGGGGTTGTTTATACTGCAGAAAAGGAGGCTGAGGGAAGACCTAATTGCTCTCTATAACATGAAAGGAGGTTGTAGCAAGGTGGGTGCTGGTCTCTTCTCCCATGTAACTACCAATAGGATGAGAGGAAATGGTCTCAGGTTGTGCCAGAAGAGGGTTAAATAGGATATTAGGAAAAATTTAATTACCAAAAGAGTGGTTAAGCAGTGTAACAGGCCGCACAGGGAAGTGGTGAAATCACCATCCCTGGAGGTGTTAAAAAAATATGTAGGCATGGCACTTCATGATTTAGTAGCCATGGTGGTGTTGGGCTGATGATTGGACTAATTGATTCTAGAGGTTTTTTCCAACCTTAATGTTTCTGTGACTCTGTGCGAAAAACTGAGTCATATTAACCAATGATACAGTTGGAGTTAGTACTTAATTAGCATAAACAGGGATAACTTGCTGTCTTCTTCTCAGAAACAAGCATCACTGTGTAAGCTGTCAGATGAACCAAGCAGAAAGCCTGTCATCATGACTGGTATGCTACACAGATAGAAGAGAGGGACGCATCCTTGAAGAAAGATGAGCAGAGAACAATCTTATTACTGGTTTTGTGAGTTATCTAATTCCTGTATATAATGCTTCTAAAATCATCAGTCAAATGCAACCATCATGTTAGCCCATTTAAGCAGGCAGCATCAGGACATTAGCAGAAAACCTAATCACAGATTTTGTTTTATTTGTGGTGGGCTTGGTTTTCATTTTTGTTTAATAGATTCAAACTGTGGTTATCCTGGGTCTATCTGCTGTAAGTGAGGGCTTTTACAAAATCACTATTAAGCTACAAGCTAAGTTTCTTTCCTCCCTAAAAGAGCATGTTGCCTGACACTTCAGCTTTCCATGAGCCCTCCATTGGGGTCTGTATTGTTGCACCCTATGTATTTGAAGCTCCTTCTTATCCTACATTAATTGTGTCCTGAGGGGAAGGAGGATCTACAGAACATGCCCACAATTGTAGGCTCTGGAGGAGAAGGGCAGTGCTGGCAGTACCCTCATACAGAAGCCAAAAGTAGTCCTTTATCTGCTTGTCTTGAGTTCCTAGGCAAGGAAAGGCAACATCTGCAAAGGGGACTGGCAGCCTCTAGTGCTGACTCTGCTCACACCTCATTAGCTCCAATGCTCAATGCCATCTGGGAATCAGGTAGGACTGACGATGTCATCATCATGCCCACCCCCTCACTCAAGAGTAGTTGCAATTACATAATGACCTTGAAGGTTACGTTCCAAATCTAGAAACAAACTGGTTTAAAACATAGGATTGGGAAATACATTTTGTTTCCTGTTTCTCATTATGTGTGTGCAGGGAAGTCATAGGAAAAACAGGAGGGTAAATACACATTTGAATGTGATGGGGACCATTGGATTGCTAGTGTTTCTCATAGGCCAGTGGTGCAGCCCCACCTCACTCTCACTGCAAATCTGACTGATGGGTTTTTTTCTCAGAGTGAAGCATGATTTGTTTTATTTTTTTTCACACAGCTTTAGTGCAGTGGTTTTGTGGCAATTATGTTAATTATGTGTCACACCACTGCATATTTTCCACATAATTTGATTTGACCTTTAAAACTAATAAAGGAATTATCATTTTTACGGGCAATTTGTTTCATGGTATGAGACAGCAGGACAGGGACTGATAGGGTGAACATCAGAACATAGATGTCATTTCACAGGGTAGTGCTAGAGGTCTATACGTAGGTATCTGGCATGCAACAGTGGCTGTTGTGAGCTCCTAAAAAGCAGGAGATATATTGTGGTATAAACTTCCCAGAGGGGGAATTGTCAATAGCCTTTTGTGAGGTCTGGGCTAGGCATTGTTTTATTAATAATTGTTTCTAATACATGCATCAGTATCTCATTATAATCTATCTATAAATATGTGTGTATATATATACATATTTCAGCTAATATAACAAATGGTATTACTTACTCCATACAAACCTTGATAGGTGTTTCTCATGATGCATAGACATGGTTTATCCCACTTAAACACATCACACCTCTAGCTACATTACCTTGAATTGATCAGTTCTGTTGATTAAGCATATACCATACCCTTTTTCAGTTATTTTTGACTAATTTTTAAGCTGCTGTAATGAACTTTGCTATGCATTCCTGTTAAACTACTATGAAAGGCAAAACATCAAAAGCAAACAGAATTACCTATATATTTTCTGCCCCAGGTTGCACAGAAAAAGCATTATTGTTAACAGGCTCATGAACAGCAGTGTAATACTCCTCTTTCCAACTCGAATTCCGTCAGAAAAACCAATCAAAAGTTCAGGCTGTCAAGAAAATTGTTGTAGAATTGTGATAAGACAGGATGTTTGAGCAGTGAAGACTTCTATAACACTAGCAAAATGCCTTATTAATCTTACATGTGTTGAATAAGATTTTCCAGTATTTAGGATGATGCCTGGCAGGAGTATAGGATGTTATGCACGGGCTCTGGTTCAGGAAGGAGGTTGACATCTTATTCTTCTGACAAACTTAATATTTCGTATGCATTTAGCAGTAATGAAAACTACTTATAAGCAGAGAACAATTCCCAAATGGAATAACATCCACCAGTACACTGGGCACACTTATTACTTCCTATCATCCCACACAGCCAATTTTCATATAGTATTTTCTTCTCCATATTGTTGGATTACTCACCACTAATCTTGTTTGGTATTTGTTCCCTTTTTCTCTCTCTCTGAATCCTGAGTTTCTATCTGGACTTTTTTTCAACAGATGTCTGCTCTGCTTGCACGGTCCACATTTCTGGTAGAGAGTTCTCTGTCCCACCACAGTAGAGCCAGTTCAAGTACTTGAACCGGAGGTTCTGATATAGACTTATCGTGCAGTGGAAATGTATCTTACTAGTCAGTGTTAGACCAGATGAGCTAAGGCATCCTGCTCAGACAGAAGCAGGAGTCTTGTATTTTGTTTGGTATTTTTGGTGGTGTCGCTGATGGCATAGTTCATTCTCTCTTAACTTGCTCGTACAGCTCTTCATCTTTGCTTTTTCATGTACTCATTTTGTATCCACAGCTAAAATACAGGAAGCTCACACTTCCCTCAGTTTGCTGATTTTGATCTTTATCATTTAAATCCATTTAATGAAAACACTGGAACCCAGGTATTTGAGTCAACCTTAATATCCAGTATGAAAAACTAGCATTGAAGAAAATCCTCATTATAAGATACAAAACCAAAAGAAAATAAAAATCTCAAGGCATTCTTTGCATAGCCCGATGAATTTTTGCAGTTATGTAAGACCTGTGAGTATCCTGTAAACACTCTTCTCACCTTGAAAAGAAGTTTGCACCTGTTTCTCCTCATCTTGCAATACGTTCGGGGCTTTTCCCACCTTCTGCTTCTTCCTTCAACTGAGCGCACTTTTTTTCTTTTCCTTGACACAGCATATCTTCAGGCTTTTCTTCACAGAGAAAAAAATCATCTACAGAAATGTAAAAAAAAATTAAAAATGAAAACCATCTGACTTGAAAATAGAGGCACCCAAAAACTTTATGCCAAGTTCCAGCTTTTTCAAGACAAATTACAAAAATGCTAAAGGCTTAGTAACTATAGCAGCACAAACAACACCACTACAATATGCCGCAACAGATTGTTCATATGTCACTATTTTTCCAAAGTTCCTTGGCAAACATTTTCATCAGTAAACAAGTCAAGTAAGAGAATTGTAAAATGGCCAGCAAAAAAGCCTCCATTTTCTCTGGCTAATGCAATTAAATTCTGGTTCTTATCACTATTATTCTGTTCTTCAGCTCCTCTACTTTCACCTGTGCTGACAGACTGCAGTTGTCTCTGTTTCTGCCTTTGCATCAAGGCTTTTGCCTGATATGTTAGCATCATCCTTACATTGCAAATTTATCAAAGCAAAGCCATGTCTCAATGTTGAGTCAGATTCTTGCATAAATCTTGCAGAGAACTTGCATAGATCCATTAACTTTATCAGAAAGATGAAAAATTCCATGAGTTGGGCAGTTGGCACTGCACGTTACTTGCAGCGTGGTGCCTGTCAATGTAACTTAAAAAAAAATAAATAACACCAGTCCACTGACACTTAGAGACAGATTGATAGTTGTGGGGTTTTTTTTCTATTTTGGTTTGCTGCTCAATATGTCAATATCATCAGAATTTACTGCTGAATGAAGTGTCTGGGGAATAGGCCAATTCATACTATGTTAATGATGGGCAAATGCTAAATTTTAGAAGTTCTTTCTTGATTATTATTGGAAGAACCTCTTGAAACAGCAAGATATTTATTCCTACCTTACCAGTACATACAGCATCTGTAAACTTGGAATGGGAAAGTCACTCTCCTTATTGAAAAAAGAACTTGATTGACCAACATTTGAAACAGTCCTTATCCATAAGAAACTAAGGGGAGTTGCCTAATATTTATAATTGCTTACAATGTAATGTTCCTTAAAGTTAATTAAAATTAAGGTGTATTGAATTGTAACATCTGCCTTTTCACACATTAAAATTACTGGGAAAAGTCTTACTTTTACTGGTGCTTATAGGAGCTTTGCCGTGTCAGTACGGAATGGATTTCACTCACAACTCTTAATGAGTTCACTTTGAGAAAGAAATTATGTTCTTGATGTGCTTCAACTTTGATATTGGCTGCAGTTCCAAGTTGCAGGGATGGTTGAATAAAATAGTTTGAGGAAAAGAATTAGTTAATCAAACACCCAATCTGATGAAAACAATAGAGAGGAAACTGTAAATGTATTTTTACTAATGAAATATTGTGAACATATCCATAGCATGTATCTTTAAAAAGATAATAATAATTCAATATTCTAGAGGTCATACAGAGGAAAGGGAGAAGAAATATTTTTATCTGGGCAATTCAGAAGGTATGGAAAATCCTAAATAGTTAACTACATTCAATGAAACTGCATAAGACGCATAACAAGGACTAGAGTGCAATATTCTTTGCTCCCTCTTTCTGGCATCATCAGTGCTGAATTCTTCTTTCATAAGAGTGACACAGCTTCTTAGGGAGAGGCAGTGACTGCCTGCAAGGCCTGCTGCCAGGTGAGAGAGGCTTTCATATTAGAGGGGTTTACACCCCTCTCCCTCCCCATCCAAGGAGCTTATTGAGTTTGTGTTCCATTCCCCAGGCAAAGTCTTATGTATATGCTGCAGTGTCGAAGAAATGAGCAATATTGCTGAGAAACAGATCTAATTAGATTAAAGCACGGGCTGTAGTTTTTCCATGGCATGCAGAAGTAGAGGTTCTCATGAGCCATAATCTGTATTACATCATGTGTTAAAATGTATTTTGTTTTAGTCTCCTTTCTTAAAAATATTCCTGACACCAGAGTCCACTCTAGTTTTGTTATGTCCTTTGGCTGCATTGCAGCTGGATAAAAATGGGAGAGGGCTTACAGAATTTATTCTGTTGTTCCCACATGGCCAGCAACAGTGTTATATCATAGCAATAGAGTAATCAAAAGAAATCATTAAGTCAGAGCCACTTCTCCTAGGCTGTCATCCTGTTCCACTTTTTAGCAATTTAACACATTCATCACTGTTGCTTTTATGCCACCCATCCTTGACTTACCATGCATGATGAACTGCACAGCCAGGACATTTCATCAGAGCTTTCAGAAAGCTACATCTATACATCACCTTCCCTGTTCATTTCTCTAAGTGCCCTTTTACAATGCTTATTTCTCTCCATACAGTATAGCAATAGCTATAGTAGATAAGTTTAACTATTGCTTACTTAACTGATACCATGAACTGACACTGCTGCCTTTGCCAGCCTGAGTTAATTATGACAATATTAGCAACAGGATTTTAAAATTAACTTTTCTTCAAGGAGCCTACATGATTCGCATATAGTTCATAATGAAAGAAACAGCCATGATTAACCTTCTTTCCAGCATTTATTCCTTTATAGCAAAGCAGTGAGTTCCCAACAGGCTAAAAAAGACAAGCACACAACACAAACCCATTTGTGACCTTCATGTTGATTTATTCTCAACAGCCAACAGGTGCCTTATACAGAATTCAAGCTAATAAATGCAGAAAGACAAAAGCAACCACCTTACAATGAAATACGTCAGGGACAATTTCTAATCCTTTCTTTTTTCATAGCACTGTTTGTGTTGAAAAAATGAGGGCAGAAAAAGAATTTAAAAACACCAAAGAGGAAAATCCTGAGAGAGTTAGTGTCCCAGAGAGCTGCATTATGATTAATGATTCCCTTTTCAAATGATAAGCATTCTCTTCTCAGCATCAGGTGACAATAGAATCATCACTTCATCAAAATTACTTTAAATAGTCTCATTAATGACACACAGTCTTGGTTTGTCACTGCCTCAAAGTCCAATAATATTTTTCTACCCACTATTGAATGTGTGGTTAGCTTTGTCCTCCTCATTTGGACAATACATCAGGCATATCAGATCATCTGCTTTTGTACTTGGATGTTCAACAATTCAATGAAAGGTTAACAACAGAAGAGATGTAAAAGGGAGGCGAGGATAAGATGAAAGTTTTTTTCAGTACAAGCTAACTAAACAATGGGAGGAAAGTGTGTTATATCTTCTGTAGAAAGCAGCCTACTCTATCCAGTTCCAGCCACAGGTGCTTTTTAGAAAGCAAAGGCCTTAAATAAAATTTATTGAAGTACAATCTTGCCTTCATTGTATAGAGGCATTTTCTTCTAAAATAGCTGATTAAAAGATGCATCTCCCTTAAGAATGGCTGCACGAAGTATGCCTGTCAAGCCTCTGCCTTGCATAAATATTTTTAATTAACAGATGCTTTCATCAAATATAAGAAAAAAAAATTAATGCTCACCAGCAACCCTACTGCTAGTGTTTACCTTTTAATCTCATTTGCCCATGCCATTAATTTCTTTTTAATAGACCTCTAATTTATTTTTATCTATTTCTTGTTCAGTTTTTGCAGATATTAACAGGCTGCACTTCCTTCAAAGCCCACCAGCTTTCCCCTACCACCTCCTTCAGGCTCTCTGCTCTCCACAGAGTGTGTTTGTGTTCAAATTAGCTGGACCACTGCAGACTAAGATACAGGTTAATTTTCAAATGTGCCACAAGGTAGGAGTTAAGCTCTAGCTTAGGGTCTTAAAGCAGGAAACAGAGATAACTCTACAGGTCATCTATTCTGTTTGGCAAAGCAGTAGTTGTGCCACATACAAGTGAGCTTCCCTTGAAGTATATTCTCTTTGAGTGGTGTGGCAGTGGGTAATGTTGTACAGTGTATAAACCTCCTTTTGTCAGCTTGCATTAACCACAGAATTGACTTGTAAGGCATTTGTGCTTGGAGAAAGAGAGAGAATGATGAATGATTTTCTGTCTTTAACAAAAGATATGTCAGTCCTGCGGCACAGAGGGGAGATGCCGGAGTTGGTTTCTTAGAAAGCTACATCAGTGTGTTCAAAGTTTTCTGCTGTTGCAGCTCAGCTGCTTCTGCTTCATACGTGTTTAAATTGGGAGTTTCTGTGCAAATGTACAGAATAAGATGGCTCCCAGAGCAACATGTCTGATAGCTGACTTGTTAGCATGAGCTCTGACAGCCCTTTACTTAGTACTAGTTTTACTAACTTTAAGTTGGGCCCATAGGGCTCAGTGCATACAAGAGCACTTCACGATTACCCTGTTCCTTCAGGTATGGTGTTCAGGAAGATAGGAGGTGGGGACAATTTTCTTTATCCCATTTAGACCAAGACAAGAATTCAAGGGATGGAAGACTGCTTTGCTCTGATTTTGATCTGGCAACTCTGATACAGACAGACAACATGGCTTTTTTTCTGTTACACAGGAACTTTTAGGTAGAGCTAGGAGATGAATCTAGATCTTCTGTGTCCTAGTCCAGATCTGAGCTGTAAAACTGTCCTATGTGCCTTACTACATGAGTGGAATTTGCTAAAGTGCAATGATTTAGTCCAGTTAGCTCTGCTCCACTGTAGTCAATATGTACTTTACCATTGACTTTGGAAAAAATAGAGTGCACACTCAACCATTAGAAACTGAGAAACTGCTAATTTTTTTGTTGATCTACACAATAAGGTTATCTAGCAGTGTGTCTCAGATTCTAGATGGAGATAGATTTAATTTTAATAAGATCTCTTCTATAAGGGATTATAGGGTGCCAGTTGAGATAAAGAGCATGGCTATTCTGCCTCCTACAAAACATCTTCTAGCTCTGCAAGTTCATTTAATATAAACAATTTTTCTATGGGGATAATTTTAACCCTTGACATTCTTAAGCTGAACAGGACCTCATAGATTCAAGGGCCTGTGTTTCCTTGTCAGTCTCCTGACTCAGTCAGGAAACTGAGAATATTAATTCATAGCCTGTTCCATTCAGTGGCTGGATGGATAAAGATATTCATAATACTTTTTAAAGACAGTTGCCATGCTTTATTTCTATAATTTTGTTTTTTGAATGTATCCTGACCTCAGCAACAAAATCTAAGGTCATAAGTAAAGAAAACCAAATCATTTTTATAACACAGTGCTAACATCCCCCTTTTTATTGTTCATCTTAATAACAACAATGCCAATAAACTATCCTAGTCTCCAGTCTGAAACTACTCTGAAGATTGTTTTATCAAGTTAAGCTTGATAAACATCACAGCAAGACTGCAAATGAGGAGATGCTACATCTGCAGGAGCAAAATCCATGGGGGAACATGGCTTACGTAAGATAATATTTTTAGAAATTAATCAGTGTATGTGGAAGTGAACTGAATGATAGGAGAGCAGGCTCCCATCAGAGCTGCATGCATGCATGCTCTGTTAGAAGACTGGGAATAATTAACATTTATAGTGAATCTGTCATAGCAATGAAGCATACATCTCCACAATCACAGATAATTTCTTATTTTTCACAGCCCTAAATGAAAGAACCTCTACCTTGTTTTTAATAATCACTTTTCCTAACCATTTATGACAAAATCCTTAAAGAAGAAGATGGTCCACATATGAGCTGGTCAAATAGGGGGGTTAGTAAGCACACGATAGTCAAAAAAAGACAGATTTAATGTAGAGGAAGTAGAAAATTATGATGATGATTATTGCTACTGACCTCAACTTAATAGTAGATATTTTACTTATGTGTGTGATATTTTTCTCTTCCCATACCATTTTTCTCCCCCCCTTTTTTTTTCAGTCTGTGAAGGCTAGGGTTTTCTTATACCAACATCATTCTATAAATTATGGCTTACTTAAAGATATTTTCATGAACATACTCTGTTTAGAAAAAAATAGGATATATACTCCAACTGTATTTACACTTGTTACTTCTGCTGTCCAGTGATTACTACAGGGTAAATCTTTTCTTCTGCAAGAGTATCAAATCAGAGATCCAGAATTGTTACCCTGTTTAAGAAAGTATAAGGGTTTTATGATGGAAACCGAGCTGGATGTAGATTTGTGTGATCTTCCTGCCCCTGTATGGAAAGAGAGATAAACTACAGATAAACTGCTTCTTTTCTGCGGCAATAGCTAAGAGATATCTCTTTCAGACAGACCCTCTTTGCTACCTGAAATAACCCATGTAGTCTTCACTCATTTAGGTATTGCTGAAGACCTACTGGGTTGTGGACACCGTGAGAATCTTCCAAGAACTTATTGTATCTAGAAATGGGATTCTGCTGGTTTGCTAGTTAGTCTGAAATATCAATCATGTGTACATGTAAGGTAGAAAAAAATCCCTATTAATAGCAACCTAATATTAACAACATTCTTAAAATGAGCATAGAGATAAATGTGCAGGCAAATGGTAATTATCTCTCTTGTACCTTTTTTAATCAGCTTCAGTGACACTGGTCTGCTAAAGCTGCTACATCCTGATGAGGACTTCAAGGAATTCTGTCTGCCTATCATTCTCAGCATTAACAACTGTGAAGAATTTCCTAATAGAAAAGCTAATTCCTAGGCAGGGCTGCAAGAATTCTAGAGCTCTGGAAGCGAGAGGCATGCTCTTGAAGACTTTGCCATAACATGACTTGTTCAGTACATATCTAGAAATGCAGTGCTAGTCTGTTTACTTGCCACATCAGTAGGTCTCACTAGCTTCAACCCAGAAACACAGAAAGGTAAAATATTCTGAAACAAGAAGGAATTTGGTAAAAGAAGGGAGGAAGACTGCAGGGGAAATCTCAAGTTTCAGCCAAACTCATGTGAAAGTAAATAGAAGTGACAATAAAAGTTTTGGTAACTCCATTATGAATACAGATTTAAACATGAAATGCAGTCCATGTAGAAAGAGCTATTGGTAACGTCTATCAAGACTGGAATGAATAAGTACTCATGTTGATAGATGTCCTGCTAATGTTCCATGGTTCTCCTCTCTGCAGTGCCCTCTTCAGTGCACTTGCAGGGAAGACTTGCAGAATGATACTCCTCTCCACAGCCAGTTGCAGAAGTACTTTAATACTAGGGATTTTATGTTTTGTCTAGATGCCAAGGTAACCTTAGAGTATGTTAAGGAGACCTGGCTGTGATCATTCATCTGTGGGTGATAGTCTGCTACTGATGAAAGACTGACTATCTGCTGTGTCAGCCAGATATGGAGATGTATGCCTGTGAAAAGGTCATGCAGCTTCAGCAGAACCCAGCAGTCTGGACAATTCCCAGCCTCTTGGCACTAGAAAACAGCCTTCTGATTAAATAAATAAATAAATAAATAAGGTCATATAAGAAAGAAATCTGCTGTATGTAAGGTAATAAGAACATGGATTTTAAGAGTTGCTGAGTGTCTGAAAAGAGATTGGTTCAAAGTAAAGATTGTGCTGGAGTTAGTTTTGTGAGTCCCTGGTGTAACAGGACTTATGTAACCTAGAAATCTCTCCCTCAGACTACAAGCTGAGTCAGCTACTGGACCAGAAACAATTTACTTGGGGTTGTTTCACTTCACAAATATACTGTCTTTTAATATATTCCCCTGCCATATAAATGTGGGCTAGATATTTTTCTAGTAAAAACTGGCCCACAATTTCTTTCTAGTGCTACACCAAAGTATTTGGCCATTGATTATTGCAGATGAAAAACCAGCAGCATATGCTTTCAAAAAAATGCACACAGGCATCATGGTAAAGTCAAAATTTTCTTCTTTCCATTTGTGGAAGGAATGGAAGTTTAATTTAGGGGAGCACAAGATTGTAAAAATAGCTATACTCGTTCAACCCATTAGCTCATTATTCACTTTCTTGTTTACAAATGTTGTAGGATGAAGTATCAGGGTACATGGGACAAGGACCTCAGTGATATCATGACTGCAATCAGTGGTACATCCCTGGTCTTCTGCCTGTTCTTGTTCACCTTGTATGTGAATGTATTGCAAGCAGCAGATGACTTCTGAGTCATTGGCCATCCTGGTGGGCTGTTGACTTCCATGCTCTTCATCACCATCATCTAACAGTTTCAGGTAACCTGGGGAGACTGGACTCTGGTGAAAGACCCCAAGGAAAGACATTCTACAAAATAAACACTTGCTGCTTCCTCTCTGTGGCCTCATCTAACTGGTCTCATGTTCATGTTTGGCCTCTACAATGTCCAAAAGGTCCCATACCAAGAGAGAGCGAAAAGGCAAGACAAGGAACTGATACCATGTGAACTGTCCACAGAGTAAGTAATGATAGGTGTTTTTCTCTGTTAATGTTAGAAAAAAATCAAGCCTTTTATGTATTGCTTTCTCATCATCATTTTTTTTCATCTGCTAGCACAGTTTTGTAAGCCCAGAAACTGCATACCAAGGAATGGTGTGTTATACTAAGCAAGTAACAGCACAAACTGTGTTTTATAAAGTTTATTTTTCCTTTCTGTTTGGAAATTGGTAGTGTTTTTTTCCAAAGAGATTTGTTGTTTACAACTATTACTTCAGAAACTATAAATTTCCTTTGACATCTGCTCAAAGGACGTAATATTTTCTTTGATTTGACATGTTAGTCATATGATAATGTTTCTGTTCTTTTAATGGCTGAGCCATAAAAATTTTAATGAGGATTCTAGTTGTTATCCTAGAATAGTGAATTTGAAAATATTTTTCTATGCAGATTGGTTGCTTTGTTTTCCATCAGAAATTTTTATTTTAAAAGTAACTTTAATATAGTCTACTTTCTGAGAAAGTATGAGTTTGTTTAAAAAAATCATACATAACAGAAAATGGAATTATAACCCCTAACTGTTATTCAGCTTTGGTCAAATAATCTGGCCAAACTGTAAGCATTCTAATGACAAAATGCTATCATATTGTCCTATGTCCTTATTTTTCTCACTGGGTTCTCTTCCAAAAGTTAACATTTCATATTACATTGCATCTATGTCCTAAGAGGACTAAGTATACTACTTTTTGACTTCATTATAGTAGACTGAAATTCCAGGAAGCTCCAAGAATGTGTTTCAAATCCAAAATATTATTGGTTTTGACTGAAGTATTTAGAATAGGGCCAGGTGGATTCTCCCACAAAGTTTCCTGTGGGGAGACGGTGATGAAGAACAAATGTTGATAAGTTTTCTCATGACCACTACAGAAATATTTGCTAGTATACGTCTGATATGCATGGTCTCTGCAGAATGCCAACTGCAAATGTGAATACACTCAAAATTGAATTAAAACTGATATCCATGCAAATATCTGTAAGCAATATCTTTCAGCTTGTCCACAGCTCTCCTGTCCACTAACCTGAAGTAAACAGTCTCAAGTTGTGTTTATTACATCTGTTGAACAACAGAGTTTTCCTGAATGCAGTATTGTTTATTTTAAATCCTAAATAATAAGGGGTATTTCACTCTGACAATGGTGATTAATTGAAAATATTTAAGTCCATTATGGCCTAGAAATGTTCAAAATTATTCTTGATTATCTATTGAACTGTTTAATCTTTTTTTCATCCTGTTCCTGAACTGATCGGATTTTCTGTGAAAGTGTTAATTGCTCAAAACTTCTTCTAACTCTTGCCACTTTAAAAAAAGATATTACAAAGGGGTTTTATGAAATATCCCCTGCTACTACTTCTTTAAGAATTGAATACTTCTTCAGGTGTTTTATGTGTCGGCTTAAGGAAATCTGTTTCTACACTAGGGTTAGATGATATAGTCTGTTGAAATGAGAAAATAACCAAAACCATCTAACTGATAATGACTTGCATTATTACTTTTCACCATGAATAATTATTCACTGGCTATTTGTGAAGTATTTAGGATTCATAAACATGTTTGAGACTAAAAGCATTTGTCATGTAGATAAGTAAATGCAGTTGTTAATAATAAGACACAAATACAAACTGAAAGAGCTTATGACAAAAACTATTCACTCATTTTTGTCGTATTTAACAAAGTCTACTTAGGTTCTATAAATAGTTCCAGATTTACAGATTCTGAAGGCCAGGTAGAACTATTGGGTCATTTTTCTTGTTTCCTAGGTAGTGTAGACCAGGTATTCTTACATAGTAATGTGAGATGATGATTCTGTCTGTGCACATTTAGTGTTTTAATTTTGCTGAATGTAGATAGACTGAAGAGGTTTAAATAAAAGTGGAGAAAAATCTGGTGAAGTATTTAATGAGGACTAGTGAGAAAAAAAATGGATGATTAGCATAGCAGTCTTGTATTTAAACAGTGCAGCAGTCAAGTCATAGTTAAAATTTTCTCCATATACAAGGTGTAATATGTTAGGGAATTTCTTATTATTTCTTTCTGAAAAATTATTTAGAATCATGATGGGAAATAGATTCCAGAGAACAGTTACATTTGTTTCTCTATAGTAAACATGATTGTTAATGGAAAGAAATGCAAGACAGCCATCTGTTGGATTGCAGAGTAACATGCCTGGTTTCCAGGTCCCAGCATGGACTGCCAGTAGCCCAGATAGGAAAAAAAGTGCAGTACTCATTTCAAGGGCAGATGGTATGTGGACATTTTAATTTCAAACAAGACATAAAGTCCACTAAAAAGGTGATGTACACATGTGAAAATGGGTCCTACAAGTGTTGCAGATGTGGAATGAAGGCAGGCCTTTGTCATCAGCGTGTCACTGGTTGTATGGAGGTTTTCTGCATCTTTTCACAAGTAACAATTCTATGCTGCAGGATTATGTGGCCAACTGCTATCAAAAATGATAGATCCAGCAGTGATTCACTGCTTGGTGAGAGCAAACATGCAGCTGATCTCAAAATGCATGTTCTTGTAGAGCAGAAGACTTGTCCTTGGACCTGCATGACACCTTCAAGTTTATATTGTTAAGAATATATCAGTGAAGATCACAGTCATATTTATAAAAGGTTAGGTTTAGTGTAAGGTGTGGGCTAGATATCTTAGATCCTTATATTTTATATTATTGGCTTTTATTAAAAATAGTTTTCATCAAATCAGTCATTAAGTGATACAGTCAATAATTGCACCTTTAGTTGTCCCAGATCTACTGATCAAGACTTCCAATTTGATAAATTTACCTAGTTGCACGTCACTGCCATTCATGCTGAGGATCTGAGCCAGTATATCTTCTTTCCCATTTGACCTACTCTGCCAGGCTTCTATTTTGAACTGATTTTGTTCCTTTCTTAGATCCATGGACATTTAGATAGATGTAGTTCCCAATATAGTGGAAGTAACTTCACTCCGCTATCTGACTCCAGGTGTTTTTAGTAGATAGAGATATACTGGCTCCCCCTTTTACCATATTCTTCAGTGTAATGCATGAGCACTTTATCTCATTTCTAGGTGACAATAACACAAAGAACTCTTGATATTATACAATGGTACTGGATGCTTGGATGGGGATTTTGAAAGCCTCCTACATTTTGCTGCTGTCATTAGCCAACACAGCTGCATGCCAGTACTCAGGACTAAGCCCCAAATCACAGTGAATTCAATGGAAATACTAACGGTGTTATCTGGCCCAAACTGCAGTTTTGAGAGCTGCCTGGCTTACCTTCTTTTTTTTTGTCCCTGCTCAGACCAATTACACTTAAAGCAAGAAAAAATTGAGCCAGTGTTGAAAGTTCCTCTGAGTACAAGAAGATTGAATTACAATTAAAAATTAGAGTGAAGTAAAAGGTCACTTGTTAATTCTAATGTAGTTTAAAATGGTTGTAAATTAATTTTGTTTCTTTCTCTGTCTGTAAATTCTGTCACATGTTCTTTTGTAGGTCAGTGAAATCACAAGAGTGGATAACAGTCAGTGAGAGAGGGACAGGGTGTCTGAAACATAAAAAAGTCATCCAAATAACTGGTTATGCTCAAGAATGGAGCAGAAATATTTACTGATTGATCTCCACTAATGAGTTACCTGCCCTGTTTTGTGGCAGACATTCATCATGAATATTTGACAAGCGATAGCTTTGGTAGAAGTATTCAAATGGTTTGCAAACTCTGAGGATCTGACCGCTGCATTCCATGGTATAATCATAAACCTCATATTCTGAGTTCCTGCACTGGTTTTTTTTTCCCCTGGTGTTTTAGCTTAAACTGTGAGAGGTTCCGCTTGTGATGTGTTTATTCCATATGTTATCACCAGCAGATTAATATTATGTTCTAAATAAGGTTAGCTGAGACAGCTGGAAAGACAAGGCTACCACCTGAGGTAGGCCACCTTGTTAACACCCCAACAAGTCTTACTCTGAGATGAATGCCAGCCGCTCAGGTTGTAACTTTCTGAGAGTTTTAGAACTGCATAGTCAGAAAGTATTAATTATGAAATCTATAGCCCCTGGCAGAGGATCAGAATTACTCTTTGATGTGACCACATACCCTTGATACACAACAGTGTTTGCAATATATATAGGAATAAAATCTTGTGGTCTCAGCCCATACTCAATGAACGATTCAGTTGGAAAGGCATTCCAGCCTCTGTATATGCAACTATTAGGAGTAACCCTTATGCTGTATTTGATGATAATAAAATAAGTTTTCTTACCTGAACACAAACCCTCTAAAATGACAGAAGAATGAGGTTATACAGTTTCAGGAGAGATGCTTGGCAAACTGGGTGCTGTTTTTAAGAGAAGCTGGCCTTTCTGCTCTGTAAGGTTTTATTCTTGTTTAGTCAGCAAATTGTAATAAAAAAGGTCTAGTCTGGTTCTGATATTGTTATATTTAATATGAATCTCATTGCTTTGCTTCCATTTTAATCTGTAAAGCTTGGGTTTTTCCCTTTAACTTAAATGATCCGGTTTTGTAATTGCTGACTGCTGCTGTTTGGGGATATTCACTTCCAGAGTCTCCTGGGGAAGAAGATTTAAAGAAGGTACAAGATTTATCCTGCATAAATAACTTCATTCTCAGACGCAATCTGGAGTGGGATACAGGAATTGATGTATCAGTTTGTGTGCATGGGAAAGGTAAAAGATCTTCAACAGAATATAATAGCTAAATTATGTCTATTGAAAGCAAAAGAAAAACCCTTATAAAACTGGGACCAAAACAAAATCAGTTCTGTAAATATAATAGAATGGCTTCCCAGCAATTCCAAATATGCTTGATTCTGTCAATAACCTTCTCCAAACTTTGCCTTTGACCCCAAAAGCAAAGTAGAGGTTTCTTCCTTTGTTACTCAAAACAGATGAATTTGTTAGAGCAAGATAACAAATATGGATTATGTCACTACAAATACTGGAGGGGAAGGTGACACTTCGGGTGCTTACCTCTAGCTAAGTATGGAAGGCTAGGGCGATGTTCTTATCTACCACAATCTTTCAGCCTCCTTACAATAAATTAAACTGACTGCTTGTCTTCGCTGTGGTTGAAGTAGTTTTTTCATATCCCTTTTATCCCCAGGGTAACTAATACACCTTGGCTTTCCTGAGGTAAAACATAGTGAAGGAGAGACACTTCAGTTTACAAGATCAGTGCTATGAATCTGCCTAAGGTTGGCATAGCTAATTTTACCTCACAGTAAATCTGAAGTACTCTGACATCGCTGTCTTTTTTGCACTTTTGTTTTTGAAGCCTCACATGACCTAGTGTGAGCTAATTACTACAGCTAAAACACAGCGCATCTTGAGCAATGAATGAATAGCTTTAATTGCAGCATCCCTCAGTTATGCTAGTATAGAGATCACAGTGCTGACGGTACAATGCTTATCTTGGAAGTGATTTATCTTTTCCCATAGGCAAGCAAACTTCCTCCTTTGCCTGCTTCATTACTCAATTGTATATTTCAATTAGACTCACTAGTATGTAGTATTTCTGCTGTTCTCCTTACTAGATGTACCTGCTCAGATTTAGCTACTTCTGATGTGCTTATCCAGCTGTGGGCTTCTTTTGCTGCTGTCATCTGCTCTCCACTGAAACAGGTATAATTAACAACAGTATTTGATATTTCTGTGCAATTTGCCCTTCCACCCCAAAGTGGCAGCCTGAGATTTTCTGACTTTTCTGTATTTAAATAGGCAAAATCATTTTCCCATGATTCATATTTAATTTTTTTAATTCTCGGTCAAATGTGAATTAGTAGGTCAGGATTCTGACCCTATTCCTGTGCAACTGAACTTGTTCATTCCAGCCTGTAATGGCAATAAGTCTGTATATCATTGCAAATTAGAATAACTTAATTTTATTTCCCATTCCCAGAGCTCAGTATTTCCTGAGTGTACTATTAAAGAAGTTATACTGTGGGTTATTTTAACTGCTAATACTCACTGATATCTCTTAGTGTTTTATGCTGCCCTGACGTGAAAACATTTCTCACCTGTTCTCCTAACAGTTCATTTGTCTACCTACTCCTCCCTTGAAATATCTCCCAACAACCCACATTCCATTTAAGTTGCATCAAGTACCCTGAAGGGAGCCACAGTATTATGAAGGGCTTTCTAGCACATAGTCTCACTTTATCGTGACACAAAGGCTGGTCATAATTTTAAGGTCAACAAAGTGCCTGCAGTGTTTCAGCTCAAATACTNTTCTGCTGTTCTCCTTACGAGATGTACCTGCTCAGATTTATCTACTTCTCATGTGCTTATCCAGCTGTGGGCTTCTTTTGCTGCTGTCATCTGCTCTCCACTGAAACAGGTATAATTAACAACAGTATTTGATATTTCTGTGCAATTTGCCCTTCCACCCCAAAGTGGCAGCCTGAGATTTTCTAACTTCTCTGTAGTTAAACAGGCAAAATCATTTTCCCGTGATTCATATTTAATTTTTTTTATTCTCGGTCGAATGTGAATTAGTAGGTCAGGATACTGACCCTCTTCCTGTGCAACTGAACTTGTTTATTCCAATCTGTAATGGCAATAAGTCTGTATATCATTGCAACTTAGAATAACTTAATTTTATTTTCCATTCCCAGAGCTCAGTATTTCCTGAGTGTACTATTAAAGAAGTTATACTGTGGGTTATTTTAACTGCTAATACTCATTGATATCTCTTAGTGTTTTATGCTGCCCTGACGTGAAAACATTTCTCACCTGTTTTCCTAACAGTTCATTTGTCTACCTACTCCTCCCTTGAAATATCTCCCAACAACCCACATTCCATTTAAGTTGCATCAAGTACCCTGAAGGGAGCCACAGTATTATGAAGGGCTTTCTAGCACATAGTCTCACTTTATCGTGACACAAAGGCTGGTCATAATTTTAAGGTCAACAAAGTGCCTGCAGTGTTTCAGCTCAAATACTTTAGAAATAACATTAGTAGCAAGATAATTCTGTCTGCTAAAGAGGGTGAAGAGGTTGGTGAGTGTCCAGTCCTTTCCTGTGTAGACTAGAAAACCTTACTGTCTTGCCAGTCTGAAAAATCTTCTGTTAAGGGTGAATTCAGTTTTATTATTTTCTCCACTTAATAATAAAACAAAATTTATCATCTTCTTTCAAAAAGTTATAGGTATAGATTTGGCCAGAGTCACTCTTGCAAAGCCATTAATCTGTGCTAAAAATGGCAATTAAGAAAGTAAAGTTCAAGTGAATAGAAGCCAGATTTAACATAATGCTCACAAACATAATCAAATTTTTGATAAATTGGCCAATTTTCCTGGTGGTTATGTAATTATCTTGGAAAATGAACTGTGAATTGTGGGTTCTATAATACATTTGTGACACTTTGCTGTAAAAGTAATTTGAATAGGCAATTATTTGACCCAAGATGCTTATTAATTTTTTAGATTGTACAAATCATTTTCAGTATTAAGGACGCTCCAGTAATTGAAGACATACATGTGAATTTCTAATCTTAAGCCATGATGCTTCACATTAACCCATCATCTGCCTGGCACAATCCAAATGAAGGGAGAAATTAAAACCAACACAGATGATGTGTACTTATTTGTGTGCACATATGTTGTCATTTAGTTTTGAAGTGTGTTTGCATATTTGTATGTTATCCACTGTATCTCCACAAAGATTTGGAGGCATTATGTTTAAAATAAGAAATGAAGTGGATATATTTTTGGGTATTGAAATGTATCTACATGAGAGAAGACTAGTTCAAAGGCTTGATAGATACTGATGCTTGTCGATGCAGCTGCAGGTCTGCACTTTTCTGCAATTCCTTGGCAAAAGGAATTGTGATTTGAGTAACTCATGATATTCTATTTCTTCACCCACAAATGGCTACCTTTCCTTTTCATTTTAGACTTCACTCAAGTGCTGTCCTGTATTAAACCAGCTATATTTTCTCACTCAAGTAATCGCACATATGATCTGCTCTCAAAAATCTTAGTGTAAGTTAAAAGCATGTTCTTTCATGAACTCTTTATTCTGTACTTTCATGAACACATGTTTCTGTCCTTTCTTACACAGAATCACACCTGCTTGTATTTAAAGTTCAGAAGCAGTGATATTTCAGCATGCTACAAAAGTATGAAATAACTCACACAAGCAAAGTTCTTTATTTTGCCAAAGCCTGATTTTATGGAGCATAAAAAGGCTTGAAGACAGTAGAAATAGTTGCAGAGAGGATGCTGTGAATTTGGTGGGAGTTTTTCCTCCAAAGATTCTTCTTTTCTCAATGACCACTTCAGGATTAGATGCTTTATTTAGTATCTGGTTGCATCTAGCTGTGATTACCAAGAGCTTTTTGGAAGGATTCAGATCCCATCTGGCAAGTTCAGCCTTTAAAGTCTTTGTCTTCATATATGCTCAGATGAAGTAATAAAGCGCAGTAATTAAGCTCATGTAATTTAAACCAAACATTGCAACAGTCTATTAATGGTCTTGCTTTATCACAAGAAGTAAGTTTAATATCAAATTATTAAAAGCATTTCAGAATTCCTGCTCTGTTTAGTATTTCAGGATTATGAATTTTTCTCCAACATTATGACCAAAAATCTTGAAGAGCCAATGTATCCAACAAGATGGAAATTCTGTAGCTGGTTTCATCTCAACATGGTTGGACTCGATGATCCGATGAGTCTCTTCCAACCTGGTGATTCTATGATTCTATGAACATCTGTGCTTTTGAGCTCCAAGGACCTGATTCAGTGCCCATCAAAACAAATGGGAATCTTTCTCTCAAATTGAATTATTTTGGATTTTAACACCAAAGAATTTTCAAATTGATTATAGAGGCCAAGATGGTTTTTTTCTTTCTCTTTTAATTTTAAATATTCCTGGTTTTATCTTCTAAGGAAACCCAGCTGACAGGAGGGAATGTGCACTGAAAATCCACATTTAACTCAGTATGAGAAAATAAGAGAGCTCCTAGTTTCTACACTGAATCCCAACTATGTCAGAGGATTAGTTTAGGGAATTGGCTATGAACCATGAATGGCTCCAGTGCCTTAAATCTGAATCTCTGCTAACACTGTGATGTTGAATGTTCAGGAATAATGTTTCATAAATATAAATATTAAGATTATAATAGAATATTTTAAATATTTTATGAAGACTGTTGGGGTTTTTTTCCTAACGTACTGAACATATTCCCTGAGGGAGCCTGTATTGAGGTGTTGAATACGGAGCTGACATGGAGCACAGAAGTGACACTGGTCACATGTCAGTATTCAAGTACACTGCTTCAAGTGGTTCCCAGTTGGTTCTGAGCACTCTAACAAGTTCTTGATGCCACCAGAATTACTTCAGAACAAGTGACCAGATGACTTCCTCTCTTACACTTGCATGAACCTCTCTGGCTATTCAAGGTAACACACATAGAAGTGATAAGAAATTATCGTATATGAAGTGTTTCTCTCATCCCCATCCTTGGATGTAAGGTCTTGGGGCTGCTGTTTCTTCAGCTCTGCTTTGCTCTACACATCTCCGTGAACCAAGAGGGAATAAAGCCTCTTATTCCACAGACAATGAGCATAGAGCATCAAACCTAAAATTATACTTCATGTCACTCAATTCAGTAATTGTGACTCTGGACACATAGAGAGAGCAGATGGCTCTTTTACTGTGTAGTTTTTTTAGAAGGGAACCATATGCTGGTAACCAGACAGCTTTCTTAAAAACTTAATGGTACATTGTTGAAAAAAGCGCAATAAATTTTTTTGGTATTCACTGGATTCTGCTTCTGACATTGCACTTTCGTGAGATGTGATCCTTTTAGACTGACTTAAAACATAGGAGGTTTCTTTTCTACAGACTTTGGTAGATACTCAAATAGCTCTTTTGTTTGGAGCTCCTTTCTCCAGATAGAGAATCTGGACACTTGTTTCTTTCATTCTTGTAGTTCTTTTATCAGGCTTTTGAGACTTGTTGAGGCTATCCTTTTAAGAACCATGTGTTGGGTTTGGATTTTTTTTTATTAAACAGTGATGTTTCTACATAAGAAGCTGAGAGTTGCTGCTGATAAGACTCCTGAATAAAGCTCTAGAAATTCTGAGTCTGCCTCAGGGACAATCTTGAGAGGAAATGTTGGTAGAAGATAGACAGTTTCTCTCCACCTCCCCCTATCCCACACACATACCTTTTTGGTGGGTCAGATGGGCACATTCCAAAGACCACAGGACAGTTTCTACCACAGTGACAGTGTTTTAAGTTCATGTGTTCCTCCCACCTTTAAAGTTCTTGGAATTAGGATTTTTATGTGGTGTATTGTGAACTAAACCACCATGAAAATGTTGGCTTTTTTTTTTCATGTTTCATGTGTTTTCTGCACTCTAAACAGAAAAAAATGTCATTTATGAAGAAAAAGTGAATAAGAGGGACAGGTGATTTAATACAACCTTTTACTGACATTTTCAAACAACTGAAAGATAGAAAACTAAACTTTCCAGTGGAAACAACTTTTTCTGCCAGCACTTGGGTTGTACACATTTTCACCCTCCTTTCAAAAAAAAATGACAGTGCAAAGCAAAAATAATCCCAGATTTCCCTTATAATTAATTTGATTTCCAACTCAAAAGAGTTTTTTCTTGACACATCAACATTATTCTAACTGGCGCACAGCACTGTAGCTCCTAAGGAAGCACAAATAATTGCAGGACTACGTTTCATACACATTCACAGCCATCAGATGTCAGCACAAGCACATTCATCTGAGCAACTTTAAAGTCCTTTATTTCTCCAGTTTTACATAACTGGTTTTGATTAAGATGAAAACAAGTCTTCATGTCTGTGACATCTTACTAGATAAGAAGATTCTTGAGAACTGTAAATATCTAATGAACACAAAATATATGCTACTGCTAAAGCCCTGATACCATATAATGTGCCAGAAAAGGTTTCACCAAGTGTTTGTTCTGGTTTTGCTAACATTGCTCAGCAGTTGCTGAGTGAGCAATGAGTGGAATAGTTAGCCAAATGCTCTTCCAGATATGGTTAATGCTTGTGCCTTGTTGAGATTTGTTTGACATTAATTCTAGCGGTTATGAAGCTTAAACTGGTAAGAGACTAAGTGCCAGGGAAGCTTCAGGAAAGAGCTTACACCTTGCAATGTGTAATTTCAGTGGCTGATTTGAGTCCAATCTTAATAGACCACAGTGAATTGCCCTCTAAAAAAACATCTAAAGAATTTTCAGTTAAATAGATTATGTTTTGAAGGCTACATTCTGTGGACTTGTATCTAATTTTACAATATGTTCTATTCATTTCAAAAAAACATGATAAATTGCTAAAAATGAGAAGTATAACAAACCATTGAGGAACAGAAGGTCCAGGAAGTTGTGACCTCATTTTCCCCAACGCGTACTTACTCTGTTTCACTAAAAAATTTTCCTTAAGAGGAATGTGAATAAAATTTTATTTGGCTATATGTGGGAGAGTGGAAGAAAGAAAGTGAATCTGGTGGATTAAGTCTCTGCTATGGGAAAGGGCTGAGAATTTCTGTTATGAAACTGAGAAAGTTATTTTGCTGTCTTGTAATGGTACAAGGCAGCTAATTATCACCAAGTTAACACCAGTAAAAAGCAAGGACTTCTGGGTTAACACTAGCTGATGTGGCAACAGAAGTCAGGATATATGGGTGATTTGCTTGTTGTTATATACTATATGAAATCTGGAATTTAATTATTCTTCTTCCTGAAAATTAAATTATTGTGGATATCTAACTTTCTTGGAAGTTTCAGTAAGAGATGGTGACTTAAGCTAGTAAGAATACTAGCAATATTAAACTAGGCCCAGATAGACTCTGGTCCAAGTCTGTCTGAGTGTAAATTTTAATCTGGACAGTGTCCCTAGAGTCAACAGAGCTCTGTAGAAGCACATATGTCTTCTTAGGGTGAGGGCTATGACTCATTGCCGAGTTATGACAAGATTGATTTTTCTCCTCTAGATTTTTGTTTGATAGGGAACTACTTATTGTGTGTGTGCGGGTTTGTGTCTTTGTTTTAAACTTCAAAATTCAGACCTGCGTAGTCCTGAACATGCTGCTAAAGTATTACATTTTCTATTGTTGAGGAATTCAGATTAAATTAGAGAATTTTCTTTAGAGAACCTCTAGTCAAACCCAGATCACTAATGTAGCACTAGGCTGTCCGAGTAAAATTGTAATAAACTCGAAGTTAGTGATTGAAAACTAGTGGTGTCTCCTGGCCTCAGAAATCTAGTGATAAAGATGTAACCTTCGCCCTGCTTTAAAAGGGTTGGAAATAGTATCAGAATCCTGAAATTCTTACATGACAATGAGTAGCACATACTCTAATGATGCTGTTAATGTAATTCCATTGTTTTCATAGGGCTGTAGCAACTGGCCCCCAAAAACAAGTGCTTCTGTGGGATCCATTTAATGATCTCATTGATTATAATACAAAAGGGGCAGTCATATAGGACAGCTGGCAGATAGGACAGAAAAATGGCCATGGCTTAGTTGTCTCCATTACCAGCACTAGAAATCCTAGGAGCTAAACTTACTGCTAGAGCTGACAAGGGAAAGTTGATGTTCGAAGCATGGCAGCTGCTGTTAGGAGGAAAGAAGGTGTAAAGCCTTTTCCTTATATTTCTTTCACAGAAGTACTGAAGTAAACCGCAGTCTTCAGAATTTCTCCCGACAGTTCCCATCTCTGTTCCACTCCTTTCCTCTACACACCTGTTTTCAATGAAAGCAGAGTGGATTAAACTTCCTCCCACCCTCATTTCTATCCTGTGCTGAGTATTCACTTTTTGCCTGGCCCAGTCTCAAGTCCAGAGTCACCTCTGTTTTATTTTCAGCATGCTTTCCTCCAGCAAAGAACAGGAAGAGAAGGAACACTTACGTAAAGAACCTGCATTAATGCTGCAATAAATCAACGGTTTCAGCTGCTGATTGTGAGCATAGTGAATAGCAGGTAATGATAAAAACTACTGAAGGCACTGGACTATTTTATTTGTCTGTTAGCTACAGTGAGACTGCTGGAGCTGAAAAATATGCACTAGTCTCAGAGCAAGTTCTAACTGTTCACTTAATAGCTTAATCTTTTAGCGGTACTGAAAAGTAGCACAAGACCTCTATCCTGGATTACAGTTTTATGAGTAGGAAAAGTTGATTTGAAATCCACTGCAAGCAGTAGGCTGCTAACTATACCTGGAATAGTCACCTCCCAGGGTAAGGGATGCATGCACAGAGCTGGAAAATGGAATGAGGTCTGCCTAAAAGTACTCTGAGGCTCAGCTTGCCTAGTGTTTTCCAGTGATACAAAATATGCTGCTTTCTTTGACATAGAAATTTGTCTCAAAAGAGAACCATAGAGTCTGGGGAAAAAAGCAACCCTTGATTCCAGTGTTTACTGGGGTCTGTCAAACTTACCTTGCTTTATATTAAAATTAAAGATTATGTGGAATATAAAAACAAATGAACGCCATAGAAAGAAGTTTCCATTTTTCCATGTTTTGACATGACTGTTGGAAGACTCTGATCATAAACTGTCTTCCTGTGAGGATATGAGCGTGTTTAATGAAAATCCTGTGACTGAAACTAGTGTGATGAAGTAGAACCTACTGCTCTGGGAAGCCTTCAAATGATTATATTCTCTGGTATATAGAATATGGTATATGTATCAACTTTGAGCTGAACGCTTGGACTCCTAGCTCCTGAAACATGGCAGTGTCTTTCAGAATAGCGGAGTGTGTTTCTAAAGCTTCTGTAATAAATGCAAGGTGTTTCTGACTTGTACACTAAAACTTAAATACAATTAATCCCAAGTAAGAAACAACATCACTTTATTGGCTGATAAAGTTATATACCACAATTAAGTACAAGGTTTAATCCAACTTCAAAAATACATCTGGCTCAGAGCTTGGTGGATTTTAAAAATCCTTGGGATAATTTTGTAATATTGCTATTCCTGCATTTAGGACTAATTTTTAGGATAAATTTTTAAATTTTCATCCTCCAGCTTGACTCTGGATACCTCTTCAGAGCTCCATTAACTTCAGTGACATATGACATTGAGAAAGAATTGCAGCTAAGACTGCTTGTAAGAGAATTGCAAGTAGGTCTCTGAAGCCATAGATGAAACAAACCTCTCAAAAGTCAAAAGAAATTCTGCATAAGTGAAAATGGACAAAAAATGGACTTGGAAAACCTTTTGAAAAATTACAGGAAGTAGATGAAGTGGATAATAATTTGGTTTCTTTCATCTGTTTGATAATGTAGGGTAAGAATAACTAATATGAACCATAATGAAGTATCATGAGACAATTCCATGAAAAATGTTTAGGCAACCTAGCTAGCAGCTCTTTGCCATAATACCTGATAATAAATACAGATTATTTTTTCTCTCTCAACCAAAGAGATAGGATGGACATAACTAAAATGATGAATAACAAAACTACAGGTAATGACAACAAGAGGTGGGACTATAGGTAGCCCATGTAAGGAGTCATTTATAACACAATGATCTAATTCTGTCTCTTGTCTTCAAATTATTTACTCACCAGCAATGGGGAAGGCAAATAATCTACTGTATCATGTCACTAAGTTTAGTAATGCTAATAAAAAGCTGTCGAGGCATAACTACTACTTGGACGAGTAGAGCTATTGACCTCACAGGGTCTAATCATATGAAGGCCTGCATTGAGTAAGAATTGCAAAACAAATTGCTATTTGTTAGACTAATAAATGTATTTTGGGTATTTTGCAATGCCTTTTTAAATTTGGTAGCAGTGCTGGTACACATCTGGGCTTATACATATCTCACGCTTCCAGAAGCATGAGACAATTACATTGCAAAAACAATGAGCAATAACGTTTAAGCTTTGTGTGAAATAACTTCTTCATTTCCTCTACAGAGGCTGGAATTTCATCCTTAAAAATAGGTTAAAGCTATGTCTTTTGGTTCAGTTTTATTAGTAATGCTACTATTAGTCTGCCTAGTTAAGTATCAACATTAGGTCTAGCTACATGAAGAAGTTTTTCATTTAAGGAATGAGACTTGAAGATTCTACTCTATGATCAAATACTAAACAAGGATGTAGCATTAGGCTTACATGTGCTTCCTCTGCAGTACTATTGCAACAGGCTTTTAGTTACTATACTGTTATTCTTTTGTCTAAGCCTAATGTAATCTGTATTACTCCTGGGTTTTGCCTGACCACAACATTCCAGTCATATATTTTTTATTTGTGTATCGTATGACAGGGACAGAACTGCTGTGCAGTTTATAGAGCCTTAATCCTTGCAAGGATACTAAAGCTTCCGGTGCCACAACTGTCCTGGAGTTTGGTGCAGATTCTTAACCAGGTACGTGTATCATATATCAAAAATCCCAATTATTTCCTAGTGTCATGAGTACTCACAACTGATTGACATCTGGATACTCTCAGAGAAATTCAGGTAATATTGCCTAAGAAAACAGAGGGACAGTGTATTTATATGCTTATGAATTGTAGGTATTTTCTTGTCATTTTGTTGTACATCATGAAAGAACAAGCAGATGTAGAATTCTGATCCTGGTAAGTGAGTTATCCTGAACCATTACGCTTTTCCTTCATAACATAATACCACTGATTAGGCTTCCAGGTATCCAGGTGTTGCTTTTTTCTACTCAGGACTTACAACCTCTTTTACTTGCATAACTGAGCTAATGCAAATCTAGGATATTTAGTATTTGTATTTCCAATAATAAAGTGATAAAAAACAGAGAATAGTTTATTGACTTTATCTAACCCCTGGACCTGAGTAGTAGATTTCATAATTAGTGGCTCTGGAATATAAACTGAAGTTTTGAAATGTTTTTCTTCTTTATATATAATTCAAAGTGATGTGTGTATGCTGGTAGGTGAAGCATAGGTCAGGTTATAATATACCAGATTATTAGATCCACAGATTGTTTTTTATTTATTATCTACAGTGTTTTTCAAACGCCCACCAAAACTTACACTAGTTGCTGACAGAGTATTGACAAATGTTAGTGTTAAAAAGTTGTTGGAAATTGGTAACATAGTCACACTTACTGTCACTCCACTGACGTATATTGACTTAAATAACGTACTATTATAGTGCAAGAATAGAATTAGACTGCATCCTTAATTGAGGAGGGAATGACATCCGTGGGTAGGAAGAAACATGTTGTATTTGTCTTTTTAACAGCTATATATTAAAGTGGTAAAACCAAAAATGACAGAAACAAGACACCTAAGCAAAGACCTTGCTCTACAATCAGATGATCTAGCATTTAGACATACAAGAGCACCCTGCATGACTCAAATTAGTAAAACAGCTGCACTTAGTTAATGCATCTCCTTTTATCCATTGTTTTCACTCAGAAATGTACATTAGATTTCCAACACATCTCCCTGTAGCACTGGAACATTAACACTTAAGTGCATTCAGGGAGGTTTAATAGAGTGCAACACTAAAATGTGAAATATTATGTATATTTTTTTAGGCTTTTTAGACATGTCCAATTTGGTTGAGGGTACTTGGGTTATCAGTAATGGTCTGGCAATTCATGCATTGCTGTCTGCTTTAAAATAGCTTCACTAGCACACACAACTAGTTCTGATTGCACTACCAAACAGCAAAATTCTCTGTTGTAGTTTATTTTGTGTTTCAAGAAAATTTATTTCCAGTGTTATATTAGCACTTGCAGGTATGATTTGATCTCCATTATGTAAAGATAAGAGCCGTGTTCTAAAGAGCCTACACCAACTTGAGACAAAAGACATAGAGCTGGTGGGAAGCCAAATCTAGAACACGTTCTGTGGTAGGACATAAAGCAGCATGTATAGAGCACCTGCCCTTGTCAGCAATGTTTGATCTTCCCTTTGAAAACACATAGTTTCATGCAGATGTGAGGAAATTTTCTCTCCTTTCTTCTCAAAGTGAACAATTACTAGAAACATATCTTCACATAAATTGCTAGCACTTCATCCTTCTTTTAGCAACAGCTTTGTCAAAAAATCTTTTCTTTCACTGGTGCTTATCTTCAGTCCCTTAAGCTAAGAGTTTCTGATATAAGAAGGGTCATTTGTTTTTAAAACTTTTTCTAATCCCTTCATGAGCACACTATAGTCAAGTTGTTGAATGGAATTCACCTCTGTCTTCACAGGATTTATAAGCCCAAAAGGAAAGTTTTCAAAAGTGCATGGAACAGTCACCCTGGGTGGTCTAACTGTTCATACAGGGTACCTAGTTCACTGTGTCTTTTCAATGGGTGTATTGATTTATACCTGTGTACTATGGTTTTCACGCTGACCAGTTCAATGACTTTACTGACATCAAAGTAAATCTTTGATTTCCAATAAATACTCCCATATATCACTGCTTTCCTGTTAGACTGTGAACATAACTGGAAATTTCTTCTCTTCCTTATACCACACAAACATTTGTTTATTAGTGCCATCCAATATGAATTCTCAAAATGTCAAGTGGCTGCACTGTGTGTATTTGTGGGGTTTTTTCTGAACCTACTGATGATTTTGTGGGCAAGAAGGACAGATGAAGGCCAGAAGTTCTCTGTGCATTACAGAGAGCAAATCACAACAATCAGTTGAAAGCAAGGGAAGAAAGCAACAATAAATTGCAATGATAAAGCAATGCAAGTGAAATTCAGATGGAAAATGCACATTATCAAGTCCGTGCCTGCTTCGTGCTATTCCCAATAGCTTCCCTTGGCCCATCCATCAAAGAAAGAACTGGAGAGGATTAACAGTGTCAAGTTTCAAAGATGACACCTGTTCTGAAGAGCTGGATTTTGAGGGGATTATAGACTTTTTTTTCCCCCTTTTACAGACAGGGGATCAGATTAGGAGGAGAGGGCAGAAATTTCTTTATGTAAGTGCTCTCTTCATGCACCTGTGTGCATGTGACTTCCCAGAGAATCATGCTATTGTGCCACTGCTTGTGGTATGAGCCTGAAAGTGCATTGATAAAGTCTTACCTCCATGACTAAAACTCAACAAATTCATCTAGGCTGTTGCTCTTCTAAATCATAACAAATTTCCAAGGCCCATTTGGGGAAAATTAAAGAAAATCAGTCAATGTTTTTAAAATGCAAGACAGTTGCATGAAGTGCTGTACCTTCATAGTGTACCAGATGAAATTTTCAATCTATTGTAGAGCCCTCAAATGTGTAAATACATATGTGAAGACTACAAGTTTGCACAATAGGCTTTCTTTACTTAGGTACATGTATGCATGATCTCTAAGAAGTTCTTGCACTCCAGAACGTCTTCTAAAAATCTTTCTTGGGGAAAACCATTGCAGTTCAAGAGCCTGGAGTCATGTTTTGAGCTATGAAGCAACACTTCTCCACTAGCCTTTAAAGAGACCTCCATCCTTTTTAAGATTTAGTTGCAGTCTGAAGTGTGGAGAAGGGATCTCTGCCACCAGAATGGCAACCTCCATAAGAAGGACTTCTGTTGTAAGAGTAGTGATCAGGAGAGCAACAAGACATTTCACTGTGTAATCCAGTACTGAGACATGCTCTGCAGATAATATAAATATCTAATAACGTTAACCACTGCTTTTAACAAAGGAACAGAATTAAGTTCCCAGTTTTTCCAGCTTCTGTTTGACATTGGTGTCTGTCCAGTGAAAATAAGCATGAAGCTAACAGATGTCTTTGTGTAGACCTTTACTGTTCCATGTGGCATGTAAATCCACATCTGTCATGAACTGAAATTCTCAAGATCTTGCAACTAGATTGCAAGACCATTTCATAACTATGACATTACTAAATGTTCCCTGGGATGAAGAGGAACCCTGTAGATATCTTTCTGGCTTATGACTAATGAAGTTTTCTAGGGATCATCTCTCACGCTTTCTTGCAATGTGTACTTTTATATTGGCAGTTAAGCCAGTAGTGCTATTAGATATGGAGGTCGTGTGGCCACTCTAATGATGTTAATGGTCTGACTGGGCCAAAAGTCTAATGTTTCTGTCCTTACTTCTTGAGTTCATAAGCAGAGGTCAACCTTTTAACCTATCCTGTGTAACAATGGTAGTGCAGATAAGAAAAGTGATTTTCTTCAAAAGCCCTACCCTTTCCTTTTCTCTCTGTTCTTTTGTTAAACCTCAGCTAAGTAACTGTATATACTTTTCTTCACCTTTGCACCCTACTCTTCTTCGATTTGTCTCAGAGCATCAACAAAGGATTGAAGCACTTTTATGCTGATTTCAAGAGGTAGGTCAGCAAAGACCTAATGGCATCAACACAACAATGCCAAAGCAAGGAATAAATCTTAGATCCTAGGAATTCATTGGTGGTTTTCCTATAGTTTTATAGTATTGTAGCCACATCTCACAGACTTTACTACATTGTGTAGAACATGGTGTGTGGCCTGCTAGTAATCTTTAGAAATTCACCGTCTTCTTGCCAATTTATGAAGGGCAACTTTGTTACTTCTGAAGCACTCAAGCCTCTGAAGTGAATCTCACATATAATCTTAGTAGGATTGGGGTCCTATGCAGATAAATACACACAGTTCTTGTACAGTCAGAATAGCAATTTTAACCAGATTGGTTAAAAGAGAAAGGGTGCTGCTGATGATGGTATTGGTGTTGCGAAGTACATAGCTATTGAGTCCTTCCTATAGCATCCAGGCAATGTAGAGTAATAGATTTAGGTACACCTAATCAGTAGCTTGATATATATGGATATATAAGCCCAATTAACATATGGCTTTGAGTAAGATGAAGTTCTGAAGGACACAATTCAACAAATTCTTTTTTTATGTAGGAGAAATACCACATCCTGTTTACAGATCATCTGCGTATATTTGGCCAGACTCACACATTCTATAAATCATTTGTTCTGAATGGAATCAGGGCAGCAATTTTACTCAGCTCCTAGTGGAATTTGGTTTGTGAGCTTTGGCTTTTAGTGTGAGGATAAAAGAAATCCAAAAGGACAGCTCTGAGTTTTGCAAAACCACTCATTTAAATTCATATTTAAATGTAGTCTCTTTTATTTTTACATGCTGCTTCTTTGTGATCTTAAATGTTAGAGACATTAAAAACTAAAATTAATGTATCGTTTAATTTACTGTTTTATTCATATAAGGGTGCTGGTATTTGATGGGCCTTGAAATAGATAACAAGTATAGACTTACAGCCTGGAGCTAGAGACAGAATTTGCAACATCTGAACTGTTATCTAATTGGACTTTCACATAAATCCGCCATAAACCTAAATGAAAACATTTAAAAAAAATGATAATTGTATCACTTTGTGCCTTGGAAGATGCTGAGTCTGTTGGGAAGCATATATGGCAGAGGAATTAGCTGAGACAGTGGAAGCTGTTAAGGGAAAGAATGCCACCCTGGTACATTTTCTTGTCTTGCCTTTGTCACAACAGAGTCAAGATGATCAGTAACTGACTGAGCAAACAGACATGTTTTACAGATGTTTCATTTGCTGTGAAAGTCAAGGAAACAATTCATAAATGAAGAATGCTTCTTGGGAAGGCATTACCAGGTACACAGAGCACGCTCTACTTTATATTGTTCTATTTCTCATGGTATCATTGATGACAGATATGCAGGATATAGACCATTCTTTCTGCTTTCTTCTGGATTGTCCTCATCTCAGTCTTCCCCTTGTAAATATGAACTCCTAGCAGCTTATCATGACCAACTAGTTATCTTATCACTACATGTTCACAATTAATATATATTGTGTCATGGAGGTTTTCTACAGATCTTTATGGAAGTCTCTGCAAACCACTAGATGGAATGATATGAAATGAAATGTAAAAGAAAAGATGCACAGATATTTCTTTTAAACACAGTTCAGTTTAGGTCTCTCTTAGGTACGGACCTAAGATATCCCACTTTGCAAATAATTCAAAGGAGAAAATACATGTCTAAGACAATTTTTGAAAGCCAATGCAGTTTGTTTCCTCATATATTTCCACAGTTCTTCATGTGACATTTAATCTCCCACATTCTACATACTCAAGTTGTAGGCTGCTTTTTTTGTGTATATCACTAACATTTTATTGCCAAGATGACATAGTAATTTTTTTCTAATTAAAACATTCCAAGTTTTTTTATTCTCCTCATCTTCATCCTTACTGTTTTCCAGAATGGATATTATATTTCAGGTTTCCTTTTATCTCTCTCNTTGCTGTGAAAGTCAAGGAAACAATTCATAAATGAAGAATGCTTCTTGGGAAGGCATTACCAGGTACACAGAGCACGCTCTACTTTATATTGTTCTATTTCTCATGGTATCATTGATGACAGATATGCAGGATACAGACCATTCTTTCTGCTTTCTTCTGGATTGTCCTCATCTCAGTCTTCCCCTTGTAAATATGAACTCCTAGCAGCTTATCATGACCAGCAAGTTATCTTATCGCTACGTGTTCACAATTAATATATATTGTGTCACGGAGGCTTTCTACAGATCTTTATGGAAGTCTCTGCAAACCACTAGATGGAATGATATGAAATGTAAAATAAAAGATGTACAGATATTTCTTTTAAACACAGTTCAGTTTAGGTCTCTCTTAGGTAGGGACTAAACATTGAAGACATCCCACTTTGCAAATAATTCAAAAGAGAAAATACATGTCTAAGACAATTTTTGAAAGCCAATGCAGTTTGTTTCCCCATATATTTCCTCAGTTCTTCATGTGACATTTAATCTCCCACATTCTACATACTCAAGTTGTAGGCTGCTTTTTTTGTGTATATCACTAACATTTTATTGCCAAGATGACGTAGTAATTTTTTTCTAATTAAAACACTCCAAGTTTTTTTATTCTCCTCATTTTCATCCTTACTGTTTTCCAGAATGGATATTATATTTCAGGTTTCCTTTTATCTCTCTCCACACTAATTTAAATTGTTTTGGGAGAAAGGGATTCTATCAAATGCTGGCAGAGATTTGTATACTTTTATGGGGTTTTTTATGTTTTCATATAATCTGAAACGTGAACATTTGGTTCAGCAAAGACAATACATGTATTTCCATAATCAATAAACTCTTGTCTTAAAAGCAAGAATGTATGTTATTCCTGCTTAGTATTTTCACATGTGATTAATTAATGTGATTAAGCATGATTTGTTTTAAAACAAAAAAAAATTTATTGAAATCCATTTCTCATTAATTATAAAAGCATGTCATTTATCCTATTACTGGTGAAACTGAGTTTAAAGAAAGAATTCACTCTGGTAAACACCTATGCACACTTCTCTAGGATAGGGCCAAATAAATTGTTTCTATCTGTAGATAAAATTTCATTTTAATACTAAAATGCTTTCTGTTTCCTTGCAGTGTTAACATTGTGTCTATTCTGCACCTATATGAGAGATTTTTTAAAAATAAAAAAGTTGTTCTGTTCTACTCAGCACAATACTACGTTTTTCAGCCAACATACTTTTAGCACTATGAGCCATCTAATTTTAAAGATTATTCTGTTCTAATTAAAAAAAAAAAATAAATGTTCTTCTGCTCTTAATGGAGTAACGTAGTTCTGCTTTGAATGTAAGTAGGAGAAAAATAAGTCATGTTCCTCACTGCAAGATATTTAAGAGGTAATGTATCTTTAAGTGTCTCCGCCTCTGAATCCACCCACTTCTCGTTAGCTTTTGCAGTCTTGTTGACTCATAGAAGCTGTGTTCATACAATAGCAGGCAATGAGCAGTATTTCTCAGAGATTTTAAGAGCACATCTCCTGCTATTTATTTCACGTTGTAGCTTGCTGGCGCTGGAGTATGGAAGAAAAAGTTTTAAGTTTCTGAGATATTGCAAAAGATAGTTCCTCCTCTCATCCTGGAAAATCCTGACAGACCAGTTGGATACCTTTCAGGCCTTAACCAAGAACTTTATCTGTTCGTCCCACTGTATTTTTTTGCATTAGAAAGGCCTGATACATCCTTAAGAACTGAGATTCTGACTAATTTAAACAGATGGCTAATCCCAGTGCTGTCTGCAATGGACATCTACATCATCATCACCAAAAACAGAATAACCTCTTAAAAACTGGGATCTATAAGAAAAATGGAATTACAAAAGGAATTAAGGTAAGGATGAATTATTTCCCCTAATTGCCTCAATATTGAAAACAAACAGGTAGTTGCAACATTACTTATTAAGTTAGTTTTATGGTTGTCTTAGTCTCCATTGAACAGGTTGTATGGAATAGGCTCGTGTGTTAAATTTCTTAATCTTGGGACCTGACATTGGTTTTTTTTTCTATATTCCTAAACTTCAGTGAGAGTTAATTCTCATGCTACATGCTGTTGGTCCAATGGATTAACTAGCCTCTAGCTCATATCAAACACAACAAACGCATGCTGAAATGTAGTAGTTTCCTTCTAAAGCTCAACTGATGGTAAAGGCGGCCTCGCGATGTATTCACTACTAGTAGAAGGCTGTTTTATCAACTTGAAGTGTGTGTGGAGTGATTTTTAAAGTGAGATTTCTTGCTGTATGAGCATAACAGAAAAAAAATTTGGCAGGTGAAGCTTTATTTTCTTGATGTTCACAGTACTGCAAGGTTGGTTTCACTGATGCCTGCACTTCGTTGATGCCTGCTCTTCAGCTTTGTACTGCTAAAAATCTAAGTCAGTTTATTTACTGTTTTCTCAAGCTGCTCTTTGAAACCAGTGCTTCTCATTTATGTGAAAATTTTGTAGAATGGTTGGCACGTAGCATCCTAAAGAATGAACAACAAAGCCAAAGTTGTACTTTTGCCAGGAAAAAAAAGTTCTTAAAATCTTAATCTTAAAAGTTGTCCGTTAGTAACACCTGTTCTGACTGGGAACACACTGGTTGTCATGAAGTGTCCTAAATCTGGGTCTTAACATGCTAATTAGTAGAAAGCAATGTAGTGACCAGAAAAAGGCTGGCTTTACCCCATGTGTGATGATGAGAGGGAGATGAAGACGGCTGCTTTTGGAGCCTTAAGTGCTCTCCAGACCATTTTTTTGTTGAAAGCTTTAGACAAGAACAGTGGCAAGGGCTCCACAGTTTTACAAACAAACTGCTATCTTATATCTTTCTCTACATGGGGCTTTCACACACTTAGCACTCTAATGAAGGCACGCCCAGTGTCATGCTTAATAGTTGTCTGGCTTTAGGTGTCTCCCTGGTATGGGTGTTTCCCAATCATTGGTTTGTGTAGGATGAGGGAGAGGAAAGAATCTTGTGCAATGATTGGAAAGGGATTTCTCTGGGTTTGCTTCCAGAAACCTAATCTAGCATTATTTTATGTATTAGCTATTTGCCACAGTGATGTCTGAAATCTTTATTCTCAGTTTGAGAGGCAAATTTCAAGGACTAAGCCTTGCCATTGAGTTCTCGTTAGAATGTTGCAAATGAGCAGTTTTAAAAGCAGCAGACTCTCAGGAGGGGAGTAATTAAGATTTTCTCCTTAAATAGGAAAGACATGGCCAGAAAATTAAAGTATTACTGAGAATGAAAAAAAAAGAAGAAAATATTGGCCCAAAAGGGGCGGGAAGGAAATGCAGTTAAAGTTTGTAGATATACCTGTTAGATTAACGAAGTCTTACAAGCACCATATGGTTGGAGGAGAAGGAGTTTAACCCTGCCATGCGATGTGCGAAAGTAGCACTGAACCACTAGCAAATACCATCCGAGGCTGAGGCAGTGAAGCCTTAGAAAATTCAGGAGGCTTATCAAAGGCAGATTTGGTAACTCTGGGTCTAGCACTGTGTTCTGAATTACATACCATTTCCCCTCTCTTCCTACTTCAAACACAGATTGGGAAAGAAGGAAACAATAACACCTAGGAGTCTTGCATGAACCAGGAATCTCATTCTTGGTAGGAATCTCCCCATTCCTGTCTGGTCTGTTTCCCCACCCCAGCTGCCTCACCCTGTTTGGTACTTATGCTTTATCCTATTTTACAGGAACAGATACTGTTCCTTTGTGCCTGATCTGTTAAAATACTCACACAGTCTTCCAGTGTGTTTATATTTACAACACCTCACAGAGGAGTGCTTCCCACTTTACAGATGGAATCTGAAGAACAAGGTAATATGGCAGCTGGGTGCATAAGGAAGCCCATGCAGGAATGAGATCCAGGTTTGTCATGAATTCCAGTCATCCTCCACCCTTCCTCCTGTTTTAATCTTTCTCCATCTTGCCCATTTCACCTAACACTGAGACACACATATATATATATTTACTGCCTATGCAGTAAATTAATTCACCACTGAACACCTTACGTAGCAGGGGAAATACAGGTTATTCAGGGGACATGACTGACGATTCTGATTCTAGCGTGTGAGACTCCTTGCATTTCTTTCTGAAAGTCTTGGGATTAGTTACAAGTGTGTTATTTTGCAAGCAGAGGAGGGAGCTGACATGTTCTTGTTTGAGAGAGGCAACTGGTAGTGCAGAGGCTGCAGCAAGAACATAGCACAGTGAAGGCTTCTGAGCCTCTAATATGCTACGATAGTTGCACGCAATTGACTGACTGGAACATCAGGCTTTTCAGAAATCAGCTCCATAAACCTTTTTTTCTAGGGAGCCAGCAGGAAGCACTGGCTTCAGGAAAGGTTGGCTTTGGGAACACTGCTTTTGAAAACACTGACTCAGGAAAAATATGGTTTGCGTCTTAATGGTGTAAGAACAGTTTCTGTGGCTGTGTGTGCATGACAGAATCAGAGAATAAATTCTGATACAGCAAAAGCCCAGGGTTTGTGAAGAAAGGATTTTGTTTAATTGTCTGGGGAAGATAATTAGGGATGATCAAATGTGGGGGAGTAGGGAGGCTTTGTTTGCTTCTAGCAATCTGCGGTATACCGAGGAAAGGAGAGGTGGTAGCTGAGTGATAAAGAAGCAGTGAAGCATCCTATCAGAAGAGAAGCTGTTGCTTTTGGGCCAGAGATACATCACTTTGCGATGGGACTGCTTGTTTGAATAGCTTCAATCATTATTTTAAGTCTTTCTTGGTCACTTCTAGCTGCCCATGTAGTAATGGACACCAGGCCTATCCATGTACCTACATTCACGCTGCACCCTTGCATGCATTGGAAGTTGGGCCGCAGTAAGACCCAAGCTTTGGGAGGTGGGGCATTGACCACGTCTTCCACTTCATTAGTGCTTATAACATGGGCAGATGCTCTATATTCTTTCAGAACCTGTAGCCTGGACTTGCCTTGATCCAAAGAAAAAAATCAATAGCTAATCTATTAATTTATGTAACCTCAGTAGCCAGGAGCAGGTATTTTCCTAGCAATGATTTCTTTTGCTATTATAATACTGCAGATTTGTTGTCAATTGTAGGGAACACTGCTTTTTTAAAACCAATAAATACATTTGTCCAGTGGAAACATTTTTTTCCTGCAGTACACATGCAACAATTTTATTTCTTTGGTAGATAATTTCCTTTGAGACCCTTGTGGTGGGTTGACCTTGGCTGAATGCCAGCTTCCCACCAAGCTGCTATATCACACCCTTTCTCAGCAGGACAGGGAGGGACGAAAAGATGGGAAAAAAACTTGTGGGTCAAGACATACACAGTTTAATTAAGCAAAAGCCACACATGGAAGCAAAGGAAAAATAAAGATTTGTCCTTTACTTTCCATCTGTAGACAATGTCCTGCCATTCCCCGGGAAGTATGGCTTCAGTATATCTAGCAGTTGCTCTGAAAGACAAATATAATAGTAAATATGCCCCCTTTTCCTCCTTTCTCTTAGATTTTATTGCTAAGCAGATATATGGTATGGAATATCGCTTTGGTCAGTTTGCTCCAGCTGTCCTGGCTATGTCCTCTCCCAAGATACTGCTCATCCCCAGCCTACTGGTGAGGGGGGGTGTTGGAGGCACAGTCTTAATGCTATGTGAGTGCTGCTAAGCAGTAGCTGAATCCCCGGTGTGCTATCAACACCTTTATAGTTATCAATACAAAGCACAGGACTGTGAGGACCTCTATGGAGTATATTTACTCAGTCTCAACCAGACCCAGTGCAAGACTCCAAGACAATATAAAATTATTGCAAATGCTTTTGGTTTTTTTTTTCTTCTATTCTACGTTGAGCATGGCAGTAGCTTGGTAAAAAAACTTGCAGTGAACAAGACTGCAGACTTTTCCAGGGTTGTCAAGCTCCTTTCTGAAAGAAAAACACAGCCCAGGATGAGATCAAACCCGGTAATGTTTGCCAATTATTAGATGACCCAAAAGCATGATAGCCTCTGCCGCCTAGGGGCTCTAAAATTGAGAAGTTGATTGTACTTACACTGTTCTGTGTCATATGGACCTCCTCCTAATTGTTCCACTCCAGTGTTGATTCAATACTCCAGCAGCCATTCTCAGTCCCTTCCATATTTTTGTCTCACCTGCTTTTCTTCCTCTCCTTTTTGCACTACCATATCACTTACTCCCCAGTGAAGGTCTTGAAACTTTTCATAATTTAAAGATTGTCATGAAAGGAATATGCCATGGAACTGTTCTCACAGGAATAGTTTTCTTGTATGTGGTAAATGCTACTGTAGTATATTTATGCCTTGTCCTCTCACATATAGGTAGCATTACTTCATGTGCTTCTGCACTAGTTAGTGTAACTGGGGCATTTTGGATGCAAACTTAATATGAATGTCCTGCAGGGAAAAAGTAAGCTAGTTACTGCAGCAAGAGTCATATGATAAAACTTATTTATAAGAGAATAGACAAGAGGGAGAGTTAAAGCTGATAAAACTATAGCCTTTTCAAATGTTTGCAGCTTCAGCTATACAACCATAATGACCTACCAACAGAATCATTTTTTTTTTCTATATCTTCATTTTTTAGTGTTGCTTTGGGCAAAAACAAACTGAAAGGGGAATTAATTGGCTTCAGCCTGTTTCACTTGCAGCACCTAAGTCTTTTGGAACTGTTCCATTGTGCATGTATTAGTGCAAAGTGCAATCTTCATAAGCTCTCCGCCTTTCACGGCTGTAGTGACAACAGGAAGATATTAAGAATTGTTTTGCAGTCAGAATTATCTACCAATTACTATACCTGCTGCTTCAGGTGCACCACAGACATGACAGATTCTCATCATTGTTTCCTGCTTTCTCTTCTCCTTGGTTTCAAGCCCCAGAAATTCATTGCTTTGCACCAGCACTTCCAGCGCTCTCAGCTAATAATCATAGGTCTCAGATCCACACCCTTGTTTCTGTCATCTACCCTGCTATGTGATGAGCTCAATGCATTGGAAGCAGGAAACATTGAAGATGTCTTTCGGCAGACTGAGATGTTACCTGTGTGTAGGAACATGTAACAGTCAATGACTCTTGTATCAATGCGTTAAGTGTGTTGCATGAAACCTTACATGCAAAGCTAGAGATTTTTCATATAGCACAATAAGTAAGTTTTTGGTAGGGCTGGAGTCACTAGCCTGTTAACACTTGAAAATCTCTAAATTCAGGTAATTAAATATTTTAAGTTTAAGCCCTGCCTATTTTTAGTATGTAGGGATGGCGTTAGAAAAGCCAAAGCTCACCTGGAGTTAACATTTGCAAGGGACATCAAGTGAAGCAGGAATTAGTAATAAATATAGAAAATGCACCCCATCACTGAATGGGGTGAGCGACTTAGTAATTGCAGCTGCAGGTAAGGCTGAGATATTCTGTGCTTTCTTTCCCTCATCGTTTATCAACAAAATCCTCCAACCTCTGTGTTGTCAAAGTACCAGTAACGGAAGAAGATTGAGTCATGGATCTCTGAACAAATGTCAACCCATGCAAATGCAATGGACCAGAAGTGTTACGGCTAATGTCATAGCGATATCGCACGCTTTCATCTTTGAAAGGTCATGGATATCAAAGAAGACACCTGATAACTCAAGAAAAGCAAGTGTTCTGTCTTCAAAATATAGACATTTCCAGCAAAGGCTGTATCTGGGAGCATAGAGAAGAAGGTGATTTGGAGTAGCAAGCATGGATATACCAAAGATAAAGGATGTTTGACTGACTGCTTGTTGTTTTATGATGAAGTGACTAGATTTGTGAATGAAGGGAGAGTGATGGATGTTATCTGCCTTGACTTTAGAAACACAGTCCTTATATGCCACTGGGGACGTTATGGTCTCTATGGGTTGACTACAATACGGGTTAATAGCTGGCTGTATTGTTGATCTTAAAGGGTAGTGGTTAAAGGTTTATACTTTTCCTGGAGGCTGGAGAGGTTTCATGTGTGGTGCAAATAGCAACACAGGGACGTGTTGCTCTGGAGCCACCATCATGGAGGCTTTCAAGACTCACCTGGGGAAAACCCTGAGCACCCTGATGGGAATTTGGTGTTGACCTGCCTTTAAACACAAAGATGGACCAGAGACTAGCAGAGGGCCCATCCAGTCTGTGACTCTTCAGTGTAAGGAGGCAGCATTTATCTGGTGAGAGTCAGCTGCAGTCATATAAAAATGGTCAGAATAGACACAGAAGCCCAGTGGGACTTCTGCAGGTAATTACCTGGCAAGCAGCATATTGCTCAATAGAGGTAACTAGTAAAAGCAAGCCGTGAATTGGCTCATCCTATTGCCTGTCTGCTAATGCCCCTTCAGCACAAGAATTAATTACTTTTGCAAACTGTAAGTGGCAGTCTAGCTTTCAGAAATAAGTAAGGTAATATGTATTTTCTACCAGCTTATGTCAACAAGGGATGTAGCTGACTGTATTCCACTGAAGAATCAAGTTCATTAATAGAATGGGCAGATTGATAAGAAAATGGCTGCTTAAGGACTGACTGGCTCTCTGTGTGAGCTGACACATGCAGGACACAGGAACAGTCACAAGCCCACAGATTAAATGTCAAGAGTAAATTTATTTGTGTTTCCTTATTGATTAAGGGATCCCCAAAGCAGCACCCCAGCAGAGGTGCACAAGCAGGAATGCAGGCATCACAGAGCTTGGGCCATACTACATGATCACTGAACCTGCTCTTTTAGCCTGTATTTCAGGGATTGGCACAGGTGTAGCTTATCTCTGTGCTTTGATCTTTCCCGCAACAGGGCAGGAATGCCAGGCACTTTCAATGGGGTGCCTCTGAGTCTATCACAGGCCTATGTTATCGAAACACAGATGTTTTACCTGTTCAACACTCAAGGCTAAACAACAATTAGTACGATACATATTTTTCTACACCTCAGGTACAGATCTCTTGAACCTGATTACAATCCTCCTTTCCAGACTTCCATCATTTTCCCACGGTCTCTGTAAAACCTAACTTTTTGCCTGAATAAATGTTACCATCATGTGGTGGTTCAAATTGTATTTCATAGGGTACTGGATAACCATAAAGAAGCCTTAATTTATCATGATACACAGATCTGTTTCTGCTGCTAACAGATGTATGAAGTCTCTCATGGATTATTATTTTCTAATTTGCTTTTAAAGAAAATTAACTTTTGTTGGGACTAGGACTATGGCATTAAACAGCAAAATAGGATAAATAACAAAAAATTGGTTAAATAGCAAAACTGATAGGAACAGCTGGACTCAATGATCCAGTGGGTCTCTTTCAACCTGGTTATTCTATGATTCTATGAAAATGGGAAACTAAGTTTCCCTACAATGGCCAGTGGTTCAGCCAGAGAATTTCTGCTATTCCTGGCAGCTAATTTTTCCACAGAACATGCTTTTAGAAAGCAGCTAGGCCAGAAGTTTTGTGAGACTATTGTCTAAGAGAGTTGTCATTGTGGGATGAATATTGAACTGGAAAGAAAAATGTTATTTAAGGAGAAGAGCAGGCAGCAGGAATCAGCAGTATTGCGTGCCTGACAGAAAAGGAGCTGCAGTGTTTTGTAATTTAGGATATACTAGTTCAGCCAGGTAACTAGAGTATTCAGAGAGATACCTCTATCACCAAAATGTGAAATGAAGATCTGAATTTTCAGTGCAGATACCATCTATGTACACCCATGTCTTCAGCATAAGGAAATATTCAGCCTCTTCTAGCCAGATGACTTTCTGCCTCCTAAAATATTTTGAATTTCTGGGAGAACATCCAGTGCAGGTGTAACACAGAAAAGCCTTGTCTGTTCTTCTGATCACCTCAGTCTTTTTGGAAATTATTCAGCTTAATCCTTTCTTTGGTTCATGTCAAGCACAGGCTTTGGTGTATGCTCTGTCATTTCCTTCTCTTCCAAAACAAAAAATCTGGTTTTCCCTCTCAGTCTACTAAGAAGTGAGGATTTATTCACTTAGCATCAGGAATATGTAAAGATAAATTTGAGGTGAGAAACTAAGACTTGTAGGCATTTCAGCTGCCATCATGCTACACTGCACTTCCTCTGGAAACTTCCATTGGATTTTCTGATTCCCTGTCACTGCTGATGATTGATGTGGCATAAGGAGGTGCTATACATCCCTCTCTATGACTCACATATAACTTTCGGAGACTTCAATGTGGCTAATCTTCTCGAAGTCACAAAGCTGTCAGCCAGCACATTGGGATTACACAGCCATTTGTATATTCTTGAGCTTCTTGGGACTGTTCTGCAACAGAGTGCCTCAGTCTGTTCCCGTATGTCAATAACCTTGTGTCTCCACAAAACTTTGTGTTTGTCTTCTGAAATGAACATTTCTTCCTGCGTGGTCCCCAGGCTGCACTTCCCAAACATAAAGGTAGCTGTGATCAGGTATTTGTGCTCACTGTGGTGGGAGAGATCTGTAAAGATCATCCAAGCTGCTGCCTGGAGAGAGCAGGATACGGGTGTTTCCACACAATCCTGGCAGCCGTGTGACAGTGACTGCAGTGATTTAGATGGGAACTTTGAAGGCCAAGGAATGTAACTGGAGAAATAAATTTAAGACCACCAGTGCTTGTCACGTTGTACCTTATTGTCAGCAGTTCCTTGAAAGAATCCCAGCCTTGTGATCTCATCAAATGAATCTCCTGTTTGGATCACCTGCTCAAAGCCTCACAGTTTCAGGTGGTACACCAACACTGACATCAAACAGTGAAACAATTCAAAGTGAACAAGACTTTGTAGAAGGCATTTCATGGTCCCAGAAAGCATTTGAAAAATCAATATATTTTCTCAGTTTTTGAAGATTGTATCCATGTAAGTTCATGAGTCTGAGCTTTTGAACTTTCAGCAATCTCTTGGCATCAGGCATGCCAAAAGGGAACATTTTACTTTGTCTCTGGCACAAAAAAATTGTGTCTGTGTGCCTCTTTATACTGTCTTCTTTATATTACACTTTGGTCTCCTGTGCAATTTTTCTCTTGCATCATTGTTACATAAACAGCGTTTTTGTTTGCATATGTGGGTGGTTAAGATTGGGAGGATCTAGAAGGTACCAGGGTGTGTTAATCCTGAAGGGAGAAATCCTGGATTTTTGTTGTTTTGTTTTGTTCACAAAGGAAACAAAATCTGTTCAAACTGTTTTGATGCAATCTTCATCCCTTTCCCTCTCTTTTTATCATAATCACCCTTCACCTATGGGCCATCAGCCTCAATTTTACAGAAGAGGTGCTACACAGCCTAATAGATTCCACTCTCTGCGTATGTACATTGCAGCTTCATACTAGGTTAAGAAATACAAAATTACTGTATCAAATAATCTGAGAAGAAACCCACATGGGTGGAACGCATCTATTAGTGATTTTATCTTCCAATATACTTTTAGCAGTGCCTCAAGTTCAACTTAGAACTTTTGTTTCTTAAACTTAATTCTTACCCATAACAAAGTAGGAACAATTACAGATTCCAAAACAAAAATAAGCATTTGCCAAAATCTGTGCTGCTGATATATACTGTCTAATCACTTGTCCTTAAAATCTACAAGCTTTCAAGGCACAGAAAGCTTATAAATTCTGTAATCGGTCTTTATTATTCCATGTATATTAATGGAAGTGTTAACTTTATATGCAGCCCTGTAAAACACTGGACATGCAACAAACCTGGTGAAGGGGTGGGAGAACAGGCCCTATGAGGAATGGCTGGGAGAGTTGGGGTTGTTTAGCCTGGAGACAAGGAGGGTGAGAGGAGACCTCATTGCTCTCTACAACTACCTGAAAGGAGGTTGTAGAGAGNTAGTGGTAAGACTTGGGAAAATAATCATAAGTAAATTTGTGTCCTGATACAGGAGGCGTGTTTTTGGAACTGAGGAGCAGCTTTAATAAAATTCAAGTTCACCTTGGGTTATACCTTTTATCCCAGAAGAGCTGTAATTTATTGCATCACTGAGAAGGAATTAATTGGCCTCACATCCCTTGTACTTACAAGTGACAGCTAGAGAAATGGAATTCCTAAAAAAGATGACTGTCTTTAACCAGAGATACTCAGGATCAACAAGGGCTGCAAAGTTATGTCACTTGGTCACCAGTGCTAGGTGTAGAAACCTAGCAGAGGACTTGTTGTTACAAAGGTGAGCAGATTTAAACTCATCATTTTTATCTGGCTGGTGTTTACCCATTTCACAAAGGCTGCATTATTTCAGTTCACTTTCTGTATCTCACCAACTCAGCAATGGCATTCTAGCGGGAGCTGTATTTTGGGACATCAGCATAAAGACAGAAATGGAACAGATGCAAACATCTCACTCTGTGGTAGGCAGTTTCTGTAAGCTTGGGCTGAGAGTTGATGGTTAGACATTTTAGGCTATGACTACTTCTTCCTTAATATTTTAGTGATCGTAATTAGAATACTTTGTTTTTCAGGCTACCCATAGAATAATGTGGAAAGCCTGCTAAAGAGCTTTTAACTAGATATCCAATGTCTTTTAACTTAAAAATGTATTCTAAAAAAATAGGCAGAGGACAGCTTGAAAGTTCTTTAGTTTTCTAGATATTTTGAGCAATGTTTTGCTGGGGAAGCTAATAAAAATATCTCTGCACCCTGACACTTCTGAGTAAGTAACCACCATGGTCGACTGACAGTAACTTGTTTGCAGTTTACTGTTTGATGCTTATTCTGATATTCCTTTTTTCCCACCCTGCATATCTTCTTGGTTTATGGCTGACATTTCAAGGTTACAATTAGGCACTGTTGCAGTGTGTTGTATTCTTGGCTGCACTACATGCCCACTTAGCTGTGTGGCCAAAACCCCAGCCATTTTCCTTACAACTCACACAAGGTTTGCGATGCAGTATTTCAGCAGCGGTATGAGAGATGGATATTGATCCTGTATAGGCAATCATATTTGCCAACTGTACCTTCTTGGAATAGGAAACAGCTTTACCTATGAGATCATAATGATGAACAGAGTTACCATGTCTGATGATAAGCCTTCTGGCTCCATTTCTTGAAACTATTGGTAAACACAAATGAACCAGTATTACTTTCTGTGCTATTGGACAAAGAATCTTTTTCTTAACTTGAAACAACTGCTGGAGCCTTGCTTCTTTATTTGCCATGGTTAAAACATGTGGTTTATCTATTCACATGTTCTGGTAGGTCATCACATGTTACTCATCAGCTAGATACAAAGCCCTGTATGTCATAAGCCAAGCACATAAATAGCTTGCTTCAGGTCCCACTTTCACGTAGGTTATGAGAAAAGCCTACTTGTGAGTAAGATACACCTGCCTGGCATAATTTCTAATTATTCAAGTGGCAATATTAAGGACAAGGAGTCAAAGCTGAACTTTTGTATCTCCTTACTCTCAAGACTAGGTCAGTAACAACCATGTCAGTCAACAGAAGAGACAAAGAGCGCACTCACTCAAAGTGGCAACTGGCTGGTCAGAGTGGAAATGAGTGAGTGAGATAAAACACTGGTTGAACCGGAGTTCTTTCAATGCCTGGTCATCCTGAGGAGTGAGCTGTTTTCAGCGGTGTGGTGGTGCTGGGGTGGAGTGAGGCGGAGCTGCCGGAGGGTTCAAAATGCACTGTGAGAACTGGGTCAGGGAAGTGCTGGCATAGCCAGAGGCTAGAGAGGGAAAGCCAAGAGGAGGTGAAAGGTGGATGGGTTGAGTCTGTGGCAGGTGATCTCAGCCAGGTTGAAGACAAGGAACTGACAGGAAGAATAGTGCAGGGAAGGAAAGATACAGATCTGTAAGCAGCTGAAATCCTAAGGGAAGGAGCTGATTTTTCCCCCCTTCCTTTGGACTGGCAAATGCATAGTCACAGAAGCATGAATCATTTCACAGCTACATGTGTATTGACTAACACATGGCTGCTACTGCCAGCTTTTTACCATACTCCCATTAGAAGAATTACGGCATCACTTTTTTCCTATTTGCAACACCCTTGTTCTGTTCATCTGGGCTAGTAAACGTGGTTTAATCCATTTTGTCATACATTCTTCAAATATACAGTTTTCTTTCCAAATCTAAAATTGGGTTGTAGTATTTCTGGGAAAATGTGGTGTCGTCTGCAGTACATCTCTTAAGATACCAGAAGCACATCTGAAGGCTCTCTGTGGGACTGAAATAGATCTTAGGAAATGAGGATAGAGTTGCAGGGGTTTTGCATAGGATTATCAGCCTTCTTCATTATTCTGTTGAGTTTTGTAACACAGCAAAAAGTTGGTAACACTTAGGTCTCATTCACTACAGAGACACAGGGACATATATGGAATTCCAAACTAATTCAACTCTGCTTTGCAAACTAAGCATTCAGATTTTTGAAGTGTTTCCCAGAGAAAAAAATCTTTCAAAATTCTGTGATCTGTGATCCTTTCTCCTGGCAGTGAAGGAATGCCCATGTCAAATAGTTTCCGTTCTTGCCATGAATGTACTCCCTCAAAGGTTATGTTCTATATTAATGTGAATAATCTACGTGGTATGACACACCTGAGTGATAGTACTTTAAAGATTTGACATTCCTTTCCAGTCAAAACCTAAGTGATAATCTGAACACTGGGCATAATTTTTTTTTTCTAAACCTTCCTGTATATATGCACTTGAAACTGTACTGTCTGACAGTTGCATATTCAGTTCTCTAGGCATGGTGTATGACCCAGTCTTATTACTTGGATGTCCTCAAACAGTTTTGGCATATAATGGACAGATCTAGCTAAGCATATCCTTTTGGACAATATGTATGCTGTAGAATCCTAATCTGGATGCTCTTCCATTGTTAAGGATTTGTTGTCTGGTTGGGGTTCTTTTTTCACAAAAAAAAAAAATCTGGTTTGGTCACTAACAAATAACAGATGATACTGATTCTTTTCCCCCATGCTTTGGCTTCTAGTGATTATGTGAGAATGAAGTAGCAATGCATTTTGTAAAGTAAACCTGTAAGTAAACTACCTGAACACACAATTTATGTTTTAGAGTATTTGACATAAAGTGATATAATCTCTCTGCTCACTTTTCTCTGACTCTTCTGAAAGGGTCATAACTTTTTGTTGGTTTGTTTCAGCGTCCCTCAGGGAAGCCAGTGCCTTTCATTGTACATTCCTAAATCATTGCCACAACACAGCTCCAAAGGCCACAGCTATACTGAGCACATAGCTCAGTCTGAACTGCCTTCACCTTCCTTTGATCCAAAAGGAAAAACTCTCATTTATTTCTCTTTGAACTTGCATTCAAGCTAGAGCTTATAGTACGCTTTGGGGATTAGACTCTAAAACTGGATGAGGGTGTGAACTGCCACCTCTTTCTTCATGGATATAGGCAAGACTCAAGCCAGACCACTGGTCTAATTGAGCTGAGTCCAATTCCGGAGTCACTACCTCTTGCAGAGGGAAGGTACTGCCAAGATACGTTGCTTTTGTAAAACTCAGCATCAGGAAGCAGTCAGCAAGCCTGCCAGCCTCTGTGCAAGCTGTGAACAAGGAGCCCCTGCATGTCACTGAGGCAAGACCTTGCCTTCAGGCATTGCAGAAATCACCTGCCACATGTACTACCTTACTGGAAAATAAGGAGTGTAGCTTGGCAGCAGAGAGCATTATATGTGATCTCCTGCCAGCCTAGAGAGAAAGCACTGCTGGTTAAAGAGAAGAGTAAGACATTCATTGGAAACATCAGGTCCTCCCATAATTCAAGAAATTATTTGAGCAGGTAACTTAAGCTAATTACATAGTTTAGCCTCTGCAGATGACAGTTCTTTTTCTCTGGAAACAAGATTAATCTTTTTTAGAATTTTCTCTAGGACCTGGTGCTGGTGCTCATAGCTTTGTTTCCTGAGTGCTGAGCCATGGTTTCTTTGAATCTCATACTGCCTTAGCAGTATCCCCCCACTGAGAGGCCCTGGATTCTGCCTTACGAGCCTCTGCTATTGGGCAGCTTTACCTGAATTTTGTTCTAAGAGCTTCTACTTTCTTCAGCTTTCAGTCCATGAAAATGAAGAAAAAAGCTGGGGGGAAGAGACAACCATACTTTCTAGTATGAATTTGGTCCCTGAAGGGGGGCATTTTTAAATTATGATGGTTATTCTACATGTCCTTCTTGTCATTCTTGATTTTGTAGCAACTGTTTTTTACATAGGCGAAAGTTATTCCATTAGTCCACAAGGGAGCTGTCAGGATGGGCACATAAAATTTCTTAACTCAGTTTAGGATGATTAATTTCTTATATGAGAATGAGGTGAGTGCAGAGCCTCCACTAGAATTCTCTGTAGGAGATCCCCTGTGGAATGGGAAAGAATGTAAGTGAAGGAGTTATGCAGAGTATAACAGTATTGTTTCAGAATTTATTGTGAAGCATTATGTCTGAAACATGGAAATATTTACTTACAGGAGTGTCTCCTTAGGCAGATTTTGTGAGGAGTTTATGTACATGAGACCTCAAATAATTGTTTGGGGTTTTTTTATTCCCACTGCAACTGAGCTTTATAATTCTTTACCAATTGATTTGTACCATGAGGTCTGCTAGTGAGATCATATTACTTTGAGTATGCAGACATTCATAAGAAATAAATTATACTTTTCTCTACTAGGTAGTAGGATGTAAGTATGTCATTTACCCTGTCAGAGTAGTGACTGGATGAACTAAAGTTTGGGGGGTATTTTATCTTTTATAGGAACTGCTTATCAGGTCTAGCTTAAAACAACCTTTTCTCAAAGATATGACACTATTCAAGATCTTTGCACTTTAGTGAGCTTTAAAATTGAGTTCTTTTCTCAGGGAAAGAGCACCTTCCTTTTGGGTTTCATTGACAATAGTCACATTTGAGAAATAAGATAGCTGTATGGACATCTGTCAATCCTGAAATGTGTCATGTAGCTCAGAGGACAATATGGTTGATCAGAGCTTCAGCACATCCCTTCTAGCTGGTCCTGCCTACTCTTTGATTTGCTAGCTGGCGTTGGTCAGTCTCAATACTTTCCAAATTTAAGGGCACAGGTGAGTGAACAGGAGTGTTATACCAGTGGAAAAACTAGAGAAACTTTATTATATCTCTCAGAGGACTGGTATACTAGAATGGTGCTATGTAAAGATGTTAATGAGAGAGAGATAATAGGGGGATTTGTGTGGCCAAAAATGAATGGGAAAGAAAGTCTATACAGTCTTTGTTAGTCAGAACACTGTTCACTGATTTGTAAAGTATGCTGAAAAATTAAAATTCTTTAAATACGGACAGATGCCAAAACCCAGAGTCATATTATTTTTATTTTCATTTTAAACAGAAACTGTGTATATATTTCCTTCTTCTATCACCCATGGCTCAGAGATTCTATCTGCTTTCATTTCACTCTGTGCAAAATTTGTATCAGCTATTTTTTTTGAGTGCTTGATCTTTACTGTTCCACATTTCATGTTATGGTGAGGCTTCTGAAAGTAAGGTAAATGGGAAACATAGATAATAAGGCTTAACATTTTGAGTCATCTCGTCCATATCTATACAGCAAGGCAAACTTGCTTTCATCCAGAGCAAGTTTTATGCTAGAACATCTTGGAGGGTATTCTAGAACCTCTTAGCTCGCAAGTTGTGCCACTCTGTTTTAGGAGAGCACCACCTTCTTTTGTTAGGCAATATTAACTTGGACTTTTCGCAAAATGTTCCTGGCAGAAGTTTGTTTATACCCATATTAAACAACCTTATGCTCTAGCTTTGTATTTAATTGTTTTTATCAGTAGAAGTTCTTCCTAATGTCAGATTAAGATCACCTTGGTTATGATTTAAGCATGTTGATGCTTTCCAAAGCATAGATTATTCTTTCCCTCTTGTAGTTACTTCTTAAATGTTCAAGATTCTTAGTATGCCAGTCATTAGGATTTTCTCTCCTCTTTAAACTATAGAAAATTCAAATTCCTTCATTTTTTCCTCATAATTTACTTGACCAGCCTTTATGCCTCTCTTCCCAGCTCTCTCCAGTTGATTGTCCTCTCCTTTCTCAAAAAGCATTGCCCACAGCTGAATGGAATACTTCAGTGGGGACCTGCATAGGACTTGGTAGCACTAGAGTGGTTTGTCCTTTTGCCCTTAAACTTATTTTCTTAAGAGATGAGTGGGTTTTTTCTAACTCTTTTTAGCTTTAATTTTGCTTCCTGTGGAGTTGCATGCTATTTCTAAATGCAGTTCTGCTCTCCTGAAACCTCATATTCTGCTGTACCATTTCCTGCTTTTCCTAGGTCCCTTGATTTCTATCATATTATGATCAGTATAAATGAAAACTTTGAGTTAAGATACCCTCATGTCTTCCTCAACTACTTCCAAAGTGTAACAATGTTTTGAGTATTGTTTTTTCATTTGTCCGGCAGAAATATGGGAAGAAATAATATCAGAGGTAAGACAAAGGCTTGTGAAATGTCCACAACTGGTTTTTTCCATGAGCAATTGGTCTAATGAAGCCTGTTCATCTTGTTGTGTGTCCAGCATCATATACCACACCAGAACATCCCAGCTTGCCTAACACAGCCTAGCCTTCCAGATGGGCAAGAGACAGAATGTGCTGAACCTTGTTCAAAGCTTTGTTGATGCTGGCTCATGGGTCATTATGTTTGTGCTTGTGCAATTCACTCTAAGAATGGCTAAAGAGTCAAGTTATTGTTGTCTGTCATTTAATGTGTGCACTTGGATATCTTGCAATATAAAGGTCAGATTTTCCTGAAGCTTCAGGGAAGTTTATATCTTGAAGACCTCTCTTCTTCCATTAGATGTGTGCCCAGGTGGCCAAGAAGGCCAATGGCATCCTGGCTTGTATTAGAAACGATGTGACCAGCAGGTCCAGGGAGGTTATTCTCCCT
>WAAB01000620.1:57770-70507 GCA_013389865.1 Piaya cayana
TCGACATTAGGAGGAAGTTTTTCACAGAAAGGGTCATTGGGCATTGGAATAGGCTGCCCAGGGAGGTGGTTGATTCACCTTCCCTGGAGGTGTTTAAGGCACAAGTAGACGAGGTGCTGAGGGACATGGTTTAGTGTTTGATAGCAATGGTTGGACTCGATGATCCGATGTGTCTCTTCCAACCTGGTGATTCTATAATTCTACGATTCTAGATGTCATTAAAGTCAGTCTGTAACCTCAAAAGCTACTAGATGAATATTTGCAGACAGAGGGGTAACGTGGCCATAAGACATTTTCTTAGAAAAAAGGTTAAAACTATTCAAATCCAAAGGCTAGGTCAACTAACTTTTTTGCTTCTTGGTATGCATTTCAAAAGGTTTCTTTTGCTGAACCAATAAAATGTGCTTCAGTCATTCATTTCCCTCAGTATTCTCATACCTACATTCTGCCTCATGAATGTCTGGTGTTATCTAATCCTTGTCTTTTCAGTCTAGAACCACAGTATCTAGGTGTTTGCCTCTAGGTGAATATGAATCTACTGCCAAAATTTAGTTCATGATTGAGTAAGAACTTCCCTTCTTGTCTGTATATAAATTGCTATAAAACTTGAGGAGAATATGTATTTAAGGGTCATTTCAGCAAACCTAATAGTTACAGAAGGCTGGCCCAAATGAGAGAGAGTTAGCCATTCTCATCTTCAGTGTTATGACCTACATAATTATTTGAATAACTTATAAAGAGTATTTTAATGTATGATGTAAAAAAAATCGGGTAACAATTTATTACTATATTCTTTTTTTTTATTAATGTTCAACAGTTATAGTAGAATGCAATTATTTTGGTTTGAGTTCTAAGATTAAATTATCCCATTTAATAATGGTTAATGAATACCATTACAATTAAATACATATCAATACGTCATCAACACCCAGATCATATTTTCCAGTTGTGCAAAGCAGAAATTGAAATTGATGGGAAGAGAGAGCCAGAAGGAAAAAAAACATGTATAGAAGGATGTTGGTGTTTCTATAGACTTTTAGGTGGAAAAAGTTAAACAGGGAGATGCAGAGAATGGAGTTCTCTAGGTATATCTTACTTGAACCTGTGTCCTCTGACATTTTTACCCTTTTTATTTGCAAAAAATGGGTGAGGAGAAATAGGTGAAAATATGTATTGACAATGCTGAATTCATCAGAGTTATGAAAAATTAACTTTGGAAAAAACAAGCATTGCACAAAGTTCTCATTCGTAGTGTGTAATGCTGATAAAACAGTAGAAAAAAATGCAGGTCACTAAATAAAAAACAATTAATGAATTGGAGGGGGAAATGATCCCAAGAATGCATAAATAGCAGTATGTTCTAAGTTAAGTATTTATTGCAGCTAAGGAAGGATATATTGTAATCAAAAGGAATACTTACGAAACTGTGAGCTGTGCCAAGAAGACAAATAGAATGCTAGCAATCTTTGGAAAAGTAACAAAAAACAAGACAAAACATAATTTGCTGATGTCTTAACTCTATGCTGTGCCTGTAAGTGTTGTATGTAATTTTAATTCACCTACTCTGCATCTCAAAAAACAACTATTGAATTAGGCAGAGTGAAGAGAAAGTTGAGCATTAAAATATATATTTCTTATTATTTTAATTTTTAAGTCTATATAAAGACAGGATGGCTGGAATTAAATATATTAAGATTCTTCAGCTTGAGAAGAGACAAATGGAGAGCCGGAATTCAATTAAGTACAGAAAATTATGAGTGGTGTAATTGGTTCAGAAGGAAAGCTGAATAGACCACAGTAGTCATAAAGTAAACTGTCAAATGAAATTTTATAATTTTTTAAAAAACTTTTCTTTTCACAAAATAGATCAATTCTCAAAACTCACAATTCATTTCTATAGTATTTATAGTTTCTGAAGTGATAGACAAATTCATAGTTATTCCCTGGTGGCTATTAAACATGAGATCACATTCTCAGGTTCATGAAATCTCCAAACCACTAATTGTTGTAAGTTGGGAGAGTATACTGAGGAAAGTGTATTTTTGTTTAGGTTTTAAGTGTATTTTTATGTATTTATGTTGTCTATATTTGTTTCCAGAATCTTTAGTTAATCATCTGCTACTTAGGATTGTTGCAGTGGAGGCATGGAGGTAGAAAAGATGCTACCTACTATGTGTTATTGCAGATAATAATATTCTTGTGACTGTACAATTCAGCAGAGCACCCAGTGTGTAACTAATGTAACTGGTGAACTCTGAATTATTTTAGGCATTTGTGGGAGATCTGCTTTATTTTATTTTGGTACCAGCAGCAGCTTTATTGCATGCAACTTCACTGTCTAGGTGCTTTAAATGCACAGTCTCCAATTCCACCTCTTTCTTCTCAAATAAAATTTTATGATAACACATAAAAAGTCAACCAAAAAAATGCAATTAACTGTTCAACCATGGATCATTTAGACTGCTTGAAATTACTGGACTTGTCATGATGTTCAGTCACCCATACCCCAGTGCTTGGATTTGAAGTGCTACACAAAAGCATCCACGTTACCACTCTCCAGAATCAAACAATCCACTTGTTTTGGTTATTCCAATCCTGAGACTCTTTTTCTACTTTTTTTTTGTGGGACTCGGGATGGTGGAAATACTCGTTGTTTTCCTCACTTTAGTTTTAAGACAAGATGTCACTCTATTTTATTTAAAATTGTCCTCCCAGGTTTGTACTAGCCATGGGCTATTTGAAGACCCTTGGGTTTTGTCATTCATAGACTGGAGAACACGGGTCACAGTCCAACTCTGTGTTCTTATCACTTTTCTCCTATTGTTACTGTTTACTACTAGATATTTGTATTAAGGATAGTAGGTGACAATGGTTACATGTTTAAACAAATGTCATACTGACTGCATAAAACAGCAGCAGCTGAAATGAGGAGTGGAGTTTCATTGCAGAAGTCTGGCAATGTAGGAGTCTGATATGAGCTTCCCTGTTCCTTTACCAGTAAGATATATAACACTAAAGTGGTTTTTAATAAAACTGATAGAACAGAATCATCACATTGTCGCAGCTTGACAAACTACAGTGTCAATAGGATTACCATAAATGAACATAAGTATGCTTTTAGCCCATGGCAAGTGTAAGGTAATATGACTGAGCTTAATCCTTACTTTATCTTGTCTCTGTGTGCACGAAGCTGGCATGGTTCATATGGAATATGACTTACCTATGTGTTTAACTCAGCCTTATAAAATCTTTTCAATGGTAAGTATGTTGCCCTAGAAAAGGAATAATCTTGAGGGAGGAGTGCATGTGTAGCATTGCTTCAAAGATATACCCTACATGGTAAGAACCATCCTTGCATTCATTCTCCTTAGCAGGGCAATAAGTTTTGCAAAGGTCTAAGTGTGTTTCTGCTCAGTTTTACCAACAATTTTTTGCTTTTTGGGTTTTCTATTCTATCTTGTGCCCAAAATTTTTTCTTTTTTTTCCCCCCTTTTCTCCCCAAAAAAATACTGTGAATCAAGGATTGGACAGAAAGTTACTTCTGAAGCAAAAAACTGAGGATAAAGGCATTTTAATGTGGTAGGAAGTTCAATAATACTCTGGTAGGAAGTTCAATAATACTCTAAGTCTGATGAGTACAGTGAATTTGCAATTGTTCTTAATATGATTTCTCTATTTCTGCTTGCTGCATGACATAAATAGAGAGTTTTCATTTTTAGTTCATCCATCTTGCAGGCTGCAACATATTAATGATATTTATAGAATCACAGAATGGTTTGGTGGAAGGGACCCTTAAAGATCATCTAGTCCAACCCCTCTGCAGTGAGCAGGGACATCAACTTAATCAGGTATCTCAGAACCCCATCCAGTCTGATCTTTAATGCCTCCAAAGATGGGGTATCTACCACCTGTCTGGGCAACCTGTGCCAGTGTTTCACTAGCCTCATTGTAAAAAGTTACTTCCTTATATTTAGTCTAAACCTATACTCTTTTAGTTTAAAACCATTACCCATTGTCCTATCACAACAGACCCTCCTAAAAAGTTTGTTCAGTTTAGGTACTGAAAGGTGACAATAAGATCTCCCTGAAGCCTTCTCTTCTCCAGCTCCCTCTGATCCCAACTTTCCAACTCTTTCAGTCTTTCTTCATAGAAAATATGTTCCATCCCTCTGATTACTTTTGTGGCTCTCCTCTGGACCTGCTCCAACTGGTCTATGTCTTTCCTATGCTGAGAGCTCCAAAGCTGGATGGAGTACTCCAGGTCTAGTCTCACAAGAGTGAGTAGAGGGGCAGAATCGCCTCCCTTGACCTGCTGGCCACATTTCTTTTCATGCAGCCCAGGATCCAGTTGGCTTTCTGGGCTGAGGCAGAGAGCATGTATTGCCAGCTTATGTCCATCCAGCTTTTCATCCATCAGTACCCCAAAGGTCTTCTCCACAGGACTGCTCTCAATGCTTTCATCCCTCAGCCCATATTGATACTGGGTATTGCCTCAACCCAGGTACAGGGCCTTGCACTTAGCCTTGTTGAACCTCATAAGGTTCACATGGGCCTGCTTCTCCAGCTTATCCAGGTCCCTCTGTATGCCATCATGGCCCTCAGGTGTGTCAACCACACCACGCAGTTTGATGTTGTCCGCAATCTTGCTAAGGGTACCCTCAATCCTGCTGTCTATGTCACTGGTAAAGATATTAAGCAGAATTAGTCCTAATAAGGACCCCTGAGGGACACCACTTGTCACCCTTCTCCATTTGGACATCAAGCCATTGACCACTACCCTCTGGATGCAAGCTTTCAACCAATTGCTCATCCACTGAACTGTCCACCCATGAAATCCATATATCTCCAATTTAGAAAGAATAATACTGTGGAGGACTGTGTCAAAGGTCTTGCAGAAGTCCGGACAGATACAATCATAGAATCACCAGGGTGGAAGAAACCCACCGGATCATTGAGTCCAACCATTCCCACCAATCTCTAAACCATGCCCCTCAGTACCTCATCCACCCGCACCTTAAACACCTCCAGGGAAGGCGAGTCAACCACATCCCTGGGCAGCCTGTTCCAGTGCCCAATGACCCTTTCTGTGAAGAATTTTTTCCTTATGTCGAGTCTGAACCTCCCCTGGCGAAGCTTGAGGCCATTCCCTCTTGTCCTGTCCCCTGTCATTTGGGAGAAGAGGCCAGCTCCCTCCTCTCCACAACCTCCCTTCAGGCTCTTCCTTTGTCCACTGATGTAGTCACTCCATCACAAAAGGCCATTGGGTTGGTCAGGCAGGACTTGCCCATGATGAAGCCATAGTGACTGTCTTCTATTCACTTCCCTGTCCTCCAGGTACCTTAGCATAGCTTATAGGAGAACCTGCTCCATGATTTTCCCAGACATAATGGTGGGGCTGACATGTCTGTAGTTCCCAGGTTCCTCCTTTCTACCCTTTTTATAAATAGGTGCAATATTTCCCTTTTTCCACTCACCAAGGACTTCTCTTAACTGCCACGAATTTTCAAATATCATGGAGAGTGGCTTGGCAGCTACATCAGCTGATTCCTTCAGGACTTTGGGATGCATCTCGCCAGGTCCTTATACATATTCAGTTCCTCAGGTGGTCCCAAATCTGGTCTTCTCTTACAGTGGGAAGGACTTTACTCCCTTAGTCCCTGTCTTGTAGTCAATCTACTCAAGAGGTGTGGGAAGAGAGATTGCCAGAGAAAACCGAGTTGAAAAAAAAAAATTGTTTACTGCAGCTTTCTCCTCCTCTGTTGTACCAACAGCAGTTTGTCTTACTCATCAAGGACAAGCACACTTTCTTTGACCTTACTTTTCTGGCTGGTATATCTGTAGAAGCCCTTCTAATTGCTCTTTGTATCCCTTGCCAAGTTCAGCTCCAAATCTTCCTGATCCTGTCTGTGTACAACCAGGCAGTGCACCTAGTCTCTTCACAGGATACCTGTCCTTGCTTCCACTGCCTATGCATTCTCTTCTTGCCCTTTAGTTCATTTGATCTTCATATATTGACAGCCTGGCTTTAAAACAGGCTCACAAAATTGTCTTGTGTCTTTCTTTTTTCCTTTCAGAGGGCACTGTTTTCTGGACTACATTTTCATATTTTTTAATTGCCAGGTTTTCTGTTGCTGGACAGTAACTGTAAATGCCATCATATTTTGCAGAAATAAAAGACTTACCTCTCTTCCAAACAATAATCTGATAAACCTACTGGATATAAGCTGATTTGAGAAGATAGCAACTGAAAAACTGAGCTGGTTTAATTTGAAAACATAAATTTTAGAGTATTTTCAAGGCCAAATATTTTGTCAGCACAGAGTTGTAAATTTCTAGAAGTAGCTCACAACAGAGTCACTAACTCCAACAAAGAAGACATCTCTGTGTCCCTCCTCACCTTTTTTCATAAATTCTTTTTTTCTTTAAAAACACCCTTAAATGCATGGAAGAAGTCACTAAAATAATCTTTAAAGCATCTGTGAAATCAGAACAGAAATAAAAGGATAACATAGCTGGTTTGAGTATTTCCCAAGATCTGAAGAACTTCATGGTAAAGGTGCCCTATTTTAGACAGGATTTGTTGCTTACAGGTTAGTTGCTGCAACTGGTTACACAAGACTTTCAGAAGCAGAGTCAGGCCCAGTGTAGGTGAGTTTTTAATGCCACCCTTCCTTTTTTTATTGCTTTATCTCACAAGAACAGAGTATTGTGGCTTTCATTTAATCACCTTTGAAATAACTGTCCAATTACACAATCATATGTTGCCAATCTTTCATAAGTTTCATGTTTCAAAATAGTCAAGGGAGTGGTGTTGAAGAAACCTGCAACTGAGGACACAGGTGGCAAGGAGAGAAAAATGGAAGATAATTGTGGTCAGTAACAACTGCAATGTTAAAGGTCTTCCTCTTCAAGAATAGGTTACATTAGTTCACACAGCATGAGGTCTAAATGTCTCTCCACATTTGTTGCATATTTTAGAAAAACATTTGGCTCAACATGTAAGTCCTAAGCTTTAATGAGATGAAATATATTAATCATAAGTTTCTGTTTTATATTTTCAGAAGAATGGTGTATCAAATGGAACACTGCACAAAAAAACATTTATTGAACACTTTGAACAGGCACCGATGTATGTGACTGTTCTTACTTTCGTGGGTTTTGGAGTGGGAACAGTATTTGGCTACCTGCGAGATTTTATGAGAGCCTGTGGAATAGAAAAACGTAACACTGCTGCAGAGAGACAAGAACAAAAAGTATGTATGAAAAAGACATTATGTATCCACAACTGAGATTTCCCCTGCTTGCAGGTTACCTACAACCCTGCTGAACAAGGCAGACAACTTTTGTTTCAGAGAAGAACATTGCATAGGGATGAGAGGAATGACATTCACTGTACTATAGTCAAACACGTGACTGAATATGTAGCTATATATATGTAAAATTATAATCTTCACCCAGAGAGATGTTCGCCGTGTTCTAAGAGAGTCAGAATACTCTAAGAAAAATGCAGTCTCTGTGTATTAAGTCAACCCACAGAAAAAGAAAAATCATGAATGCCTTATTGTTAAACATATCATCTCTTCAAATCAATTAGACCCTGATTTTTCTTTCTCGCATCTGACTGTCTTATTTTGTCCTTCATAGCAATAGGTAGTGTTAACATCATTGTAATGGCTGATTTGTTTGCTGGACTGCTGGTCATAGAGCACTCAGAGAATGTTGTCAGAATTCTTGTGAGTCCTGACTTAGAAAAATTTTCATCCCATGTAGTTCTAAGTGAAACTTGCACCTTAGCAAGTTCAACTGCCTTCAGGCTTTCTTTGCACTTTTTTTTGTGGCTCCTCCTCCTCTGTGCAATTTGAACTGTCATTTACAATAACACCTGGCATAATGGAGGAAAAATGTGAATAGTGTTACTGTTCCTTTTACAAATAAAATTCCAAAATAGTTTCCTTTTCAAAGATGCATGCATTAATTAATGAAATATCATAGTGCAACCTTTTTATGAGCATTCTCAAGGAATATCCATTTCAGTTCACTTCAGGATTTGGCTGTTTGTTGAGCTGTTTTGATTCCAAGCACGATGGTTAAATCTTTTTGCCACCCACGGTGAATTACTTATTCATTTAATTCTCCAGTCTCCCACATATGTAACTACATTCCACATTGTTTTATCAGTTTACTATATCCAGTGTCTACTATGTCCATACTACTGTTTCATATAAAACTTTGGTTAGATTCCATATTGTTCTTTTCATTTCCAAGTAAAATCCAGAGATAGAAATGAAATGTCAATCAAATTAGTTGTCTTAACTGACTGCTTGCATGTCCAATCTAGGCCAGTGATGCCCAGATCGAATACACTGGACTAGCTTTAATCTAATTTATCCAGCATTTCCTGAAATATAATGAGTTCTTTATCCTACTTTTGCAGTCTGCTCCACAACTAGCAAAATGTTCAACTTGAAGCATTTGGTTTCTCCTAGTGTGAGCCATGAATAGTTCTGTTTCTAACTTCTCAAATATTGGGTTATAGAAATGGGCAACTTATTGACCGTTTAAAAAACAAAACAAAAAAACAACAAGAAAACCCCACCTCTAAAGAAGCCAGCACTGTCTTTCAAGGAAATTAGAGTAAAATTTTGTTGAATGGAGTTGTTTGCGACATATGAACAGGTGGCTGTTATAGTTCTCTGTGTGCTAATATATTAGGTTTTCCTAATGGGAATGACTTGCGTACAGCAGCATTTTCCTAGCAACATAACCCTGTGCATGTTTTCAAACCAGGATTTTGTGCCACTTTATCAAGATTTTGAGAACTTTTACACCAGAAACCTCTATATGAGAATACGAGATAACTGGAATCGTCCAATTTGCAGTGTCCCAGGGCCGCAGTTTGACCTCATGGAACGCGTTACAGATGATTACAATTGGACATTTAGGTGAGTCATCTTACACTCTGCAGCTGTGAGCTTCATAAGAATATTCCTGATACATCTGGAAAGCACAGAAGGTTTAATCTAGTGCCTCATACCTAGATACTCGATCAATACACATCAGCATATCTTTTTCTGAAATCAGTAGTATGTCCTCTTGCTTCTGAATATTGTTTGGAAATGTGGTATAGCAGGGACTGAACTCTCACAAATGGGATTTGTTTGGCTGTTGCAACACAGGTAAGACAGCTTGCATTTCATTTATAACAACAGACCTTTAGTCAGAATATTACCACAAAATTGGTTGCACCCCTTGGTTAGGATTTAAATCATAATTTCTTGTATTGCATAAATGTGCCTTGTTATTTATGTAATGACTCTTTGGCAGTGAGTTTTGAGTCTTTGGCAGTGAGTTTTAAGTAGTTTACACTTTAAAAAAGATTGCAGTATATCGCAACTGTTACTGAATTAAACAGATATGGAAATTCACCACATTGACAATATATAGTTTAACTATTTTTCATTCTATTGGGAATGTATCAGAATGTTTCCCACAATATTTTTGTCAGGTTAAATTTCTGTGTGCATGTGAACATTGATGACTTTGTGAAAGCTGTTGACAATTTTCTTGAAAACATGATAGACATCATAAATTGTTCCTTAATAAAATACTAGGTTGGTTTGTTTATTTAAATCAATAAAAGCATCCTTTCACCTAATACTAGTATATTGCTATCTACAGCTTGGAATCTGGGAAACATCCTGTGCAAGAAGCAGTATTTAGTCAGGAAAAGAGAAAGGCTGGAAAAACTTTTGGGATGTTAATATATATGAATATTGTAAGTTCATAAAGAGGAATTTGACAGTGGAACAATATTTGGTGGGATAATTTGGAGGGTTTTTTCTTTTCTTTTTGTTTGGGATTGGAGGGAAAGTTGCACTGTTCTTTCAAATTTTCTTTAATTATAGGTTTACAGGAAGGATTATCAAGAATGTAATCAATATGGGTTCTTATAACTACCTCGGCTTTGCAGAAACGGATGTTAATGCTTTGAAAACTGTGGCCATAGAGTTGCAAAAATATGGGACAGGAATCTGCAGTACCAGACAGGAAATGGGTAAGTAAACAGCCAGATGGCCACTGAAGTTTCTGTAATTGTATCTTTTTTTCTAACAGATATCTTGAAGGATTTGGATATGTGGGGAATTTTAGTTATATTGACAATGACTTTTTTACTATTAAAAGTGATACTGGGTTCTAGTCATTTATCACATAAGGATTTTTTTAAAAGGGAAAAATTATTGAATTTTGGAAAAGGAAAAAGAGAGCGTCGTATAGTGACCTGGGATTTTAACAATGGAAGTAAAAGACTTTTTTTAAAGAGCAGTAAAATAAACACTGAGATTTCAAGAACTGTTCTAGGGCAAATTTAATTGCATCACAGATTTATATCAGTTACCACATACAGTGTGTTCTGATTGGTAAAATGACCTTTTATATAATTCTTTTAATCCCATGTTCTAAGAATATATTGTTACGTTTTACGAAATATTTTATGGCAGAATGTCGACATTTCTAGTGTGCCTCTAAGAACAAATACAGGTGGGCTCCATCTGAATCTTTCAGTCTACGTGACCCTCGTGTCTGCTTCTTTTGTTTGTAGGCTGCGTGTAGTTTCTTCTTCAGTTGTCCACTTTTACACAAAGCCTTGCATTCCTAATAGAAAACAGTTTCTTATTAGTAGTGTGGATAGTCTTTTTTTTTTAATAACCACTTGTGCCCTTTCAGCTCTATTCTGGTTCACAGTTGAGCATATATGAATAATTCTGAGTTAAACATATATATACACATACACTTTCAAGAGAGAGGTAGGGAAGGGTTTGTATGAAAGTTCTCACCTTTTTTTCATTATCAGTTGACATCTTCATCTTAGAAAAATAGAAAAGAATATTTTCATTCCTGCGTTGATAGTATTTCAAATCTTTTGTTGTTACTCTGTGGCTGAGCTTAAGTGGTTTGATGTAAAAATTCAGTGAGTTATAAGCTATAAATTGCCTATGGGGTCCTAATCCAAGAGGCACTTGAATGTATTTGTAATTTCAAGCTAATTGACTTTGAAAACTTATGTGCATTTAAGTGCCTGACACATTTATGATTTTACCAGGATCTCTCTCAAAGTAGTGATAGATTTTTCTTTTTGAGAAGGATTAGTTCAGGATTGTTTGAGAAGATTTTGGAGAGAGGAGAAGACAAAGAAGAAACAAATAAAATCAATTACAGTGATGTTTGAAAAAAATCATGATAATAAAACTGGCCTTTGTGGTCTTCCACCTAAACTCCTCTCCTTTTAACTGTGCAGACTATGGAGTGGGTATAAAAAAGCTGTCATATCAGAATGTTGTTGTAAGTAGTTTGCTCTCAGAATAAGTTAATATGGATGTTTTATCATGATCATTTATATTGTTACAAAATTCTGTTTTACTAAGGAAACTTAGCAAAGCTAAAACTTGCTAAATGTAAAACAGTTATTCTACGTTCCTAGAAAAGTAACTCAAGACTGTGTGTAAACGGTTTGGAAATTAACTTCAGTGAGAACTACGAACCCCTGTTCATGCTTTCTCTAAAACAGTGTCACACGTCAGTTGAGTAGACATTCTTGATTAAGCACAAAAGCATAGGAACCTGAGGAAAAAAAGGGCTGGTCTTCCTAGATTTGTTTTCCATAAAAGGATTTAAGGCTATCCACTCCATTTTTTAATTCCATGCTCCTTTTGAATTATAATAATAATAAATCATTTTATTAAGGTAATAATGTCATTTTGAGGTACATTCCTGAGGCTTTTGAGGGACTTCCAATGTCAAAGAAAAATATTTTCCTTTTTTAAAAACTCAGGCAACTCTTTTCCCTTAGGAGTACGATCTTGGTGTTATAAGTGGTAGTTCTATCAAAGCATTGGCTTAATGTTCAGTAGTCAGAAAGCAAATCATTTGAAAAGAATGAAAGTCATTTGAAAAGTCAGAAAGAAATTATTAGGAAGTTAACAGAAAGCCCACCATAGAACCTCAGCACAGTAATGCACAAAAGCAGTGATTTTCTATCACCTTAAGTACTCTGTGGAGTTCTGGTCAAAAACATTTAGCAGAACTGGAAAGTGTCAGAGCAAGGCAATAAGAATTATCAAAGGCCTCAAAGAGCTTCTGGGTGAAGAACTGTTGGCAGAAATGCCTGTCATTTGTCCTGAGTAGAGTTTAAAGGGGAAAATTATAGAAATCTTCAAAATTATGTGTGGTGTGTAAGAGTCATTAGGGTTGGCTGGTCATTGTCTCTTCCACTACAAGATATGCAGACTATTGTGTGTAGATATAAGGTTTCCATCTAAATACAGGAGGCAGCTCTCCACACTGGAGGTCCTAGGAACTGATTGCAAAGAAGGTTGCAGATACTAAAATTTTACACTCCCTTGACTTATAGGGGCCATTGGCCCACATACAGAGGGAGAGTTTATTGATAATTACCAGAAATACCAAAATTATTATCTGATTCAGGATGTCCTTATGCTGAAATTATTAGCTGGGATAGCTGAAGAGAAGCTGTAGCAAGGTGGGTGCTGGTCTCTTCTCCCAAGTAACAAGTGATAGGATGAGAGGAAATGGCCTCAAGTTGCACCAGAGGAGGTTTAGATTGGATATTAGAAAAAAATTCTTTACCAAATGAGCAGTCAAGCATTGGAACAGGCTGCCCAGGTAAGTGGTGAGGTCTCCNCAGGAATCTAAGTAAATTTGAAATAACAAGTATTCCC
>WAAB01000621.1:0-67461 GCA_013389865.1 Piaya cayana
GAACAGGCTCCTCAGGGAAACAGCCATGGTGTCAAGCCTGAAAACATTCCAGAAGCAGTTGGACAACACCTTCAAACACATGGTGTGCATTTTGAGGTTGTGCTATGCAGGGATAGGAGTTGGACTCAATGATCCTTACAGCTCCCTTCCAACTCAGGTCATTCTGTGATTCTGTGTTTCTCTGATCCCTACCAGTGCTTGGTTCTTGCTATGACTTCATTGCAGACCTTATGATCTTTGATTTCATTTCTGCTTCTGCACACATGCATAGCACTGACACCTTTGCCCTTCTGGTAAAGTGTTCCTAAAGTGTCAAAGTCTTCCTGTGTCCTGTTTCCTTTTTCTTTTTTCTGTAAGGCTGATTATTTTTGTGATGCACTATAAAGCCAAGTTTCCACCATTCAAAGGTGATCAAACTCTTCAATCACACTTCACAGTAAAATAGATCCTGAGGCAAAAAGTGTTTGCTTATGAGCATACTGTGCTATGTGTTTCCTCATCTCTGCTTTCTCTCATTCATATAATGTAAAGTCCAAAATCTCTCATTTATATAATGTGAAGTCCAAAATCTCTCATTCTGATTTAANGCAAGTTTGCTTTGCCTGTACTCCACTGCCACCTTTGCAGACCCAGTATTATCCCACTCTGTAGCACAGGAGAGAACTGAGGGGTGAGTCAACAGCATCTGAATAACATCCTTCAGCATTTGTATAAGGTGAGTGATGTTCTCTTCCCAGCATCACTCCTCTCTCTCTTCAGCAAGGTGTCAGAGCAGAACTGCCAAGAGGTTGGGTCAACGGGATTCTATAGACCCTGAAAAGGGAATGAGAAGGCTGTAGTGGCTATGGACACCCTTCGTTTGAGAAAGCTTTTACTGCAAGAAGTCCTCACAATGCGCCTGTCTCCACCTGTGAAGTCAAATGTGTCAACAACTGAGTTAGCAAGACGGAAAGAGAACCTGGTCCCGCATGCACAGTCTACCCAAGGGTCTCAAATGTGCAGAGGGCTCAAGGGTTTCAAATGGTCTCACTCATCATTCAGCTGCATGCAAGATTTTCTCAAGTCCCAGAAATGTGTGGATAACATGAGAGTACCCTACCCCTATACTTCACCTTCAGATATAACAGCCAAAGCTTACAAAAGTGCAAGTATAAAATAACAGGGAGGAAATTGCTATTACAAGGCCAAAACACCTCTACAACTTGCACTTTCCAACATCTGAAAGATTTATCCCCAAACATGTTTTTCTGGTTTAGCTGGTCTTTGAGGAGTAGAAATCACTTGCTGCAGCTGTATTTCAGCAAAGACAGAAGTAAGGTGCAAAGTAATGATGGACTGTTAAAAAAATAGATTATGTTTCTAGAAATAAAATATACCTTTATATCTTTGGAACATCACCACAGTTATTCTTCAGAAACAAGCAAGTCTGTGAAAAGTGCAAGCTTTCTTTAGCAGCTAACGAAGAAAAACTTTCTTGCCAGTACAATCTGAAAAGGTTAGTGTATAAAAAAAGTTTAGGATAGGGGGCCTGGAGCAATTAGAAGAAGCAAATTTTAGTAGGAGAGCAGACTCTAGAGAATGGAACCTTTCAAGATATTTCACTATCTCAGCTATGTCTCTTTGAAGCCTCACTGCCTAGTCATGGAAAACATGGACATTTGGCAGTGGTCACCCACAGGGATGAAACAGCTGAACCTTTGAGCAGTCTGGGAGGCAAACCCAGTACTAAGACTAATGCTGGGTGCAGTACTCCCTGTTGCATTTCATGCTTGGTTTTTGCTATTTCACAGCACGTTCCTGAAGAATTCTGGTTTCAAACAGGTAGGATTTGCAGCAATGTGTTAACATGTATTTCATTTAGAATCATATAACAACCAGGTTGGAAGAGACCCACCGGATCATTGAGTCCAACCATTCATTTGCATGCTTTAACATTATTTTGATCCAAGCAGACCTGACTCATAACTTTACACTACAGGAATAGATTGGAATTTACTGGAACTGAACAATATTGATAAGCAGCAAAAGTCATATTAAGGTTCTGTGATATAGCTCATTTAGCATTTCAGATTTTCTGTCTACATTATGCATCATGCAAGATGAACCTGGTATAATCTTTTAAGTTTTAAATAAATGCCTAAAAAAATGCTTACAAAAAGAGAAATAAGAACATTAGAATAATTTTCCATATCAACTGCAGATTTTTTTTCACTAAAGAATCTTGTCTGCAGAACTCTGGCTCTGAAGCTGCAGAAATCCAAATGCTATTTGCGGACTTATTAAGTTTAATTGTGCTTTTAACATATTTTTACTTTGATTGGAACCCTCAGTTTTCCCACCCTGAAAGAAAATTCTAGCTTTCCATTTTGACTGAAGAGATGTCAGTTTTCTCACTCCCAATAAAAATCCAAGTTTTCAGTGTGAGATGAAGCCAAAACCTTGATGGAAAACTATGGCACAGAGCAGTTCTCTCATCACATGAACCAGTCTTCATGCTTTAGCAACCAATGCAAAAGTCAAGAAGGGGGGTGATAATTCTGCATATTTCCATAGAATTGACAGTTGGACTAAAACCTGGGTTTGATAGTCATAATGCATCATTAAATTTCACCTTTCCCAGGCAAGTTACTTGTATGGAATCAGTTTTTCCATCTATAAAGTAGCAAAATAGTATTGCAGGGGTGAGATGTGCTTCACACGAAAATACTGAACAGAACTTGGAGAACATGCAGACATGACTGACAAATGCAAAATTAGGTTTAATTCTGGGTTTATAAAGAGGGCTCTGTGAAAGGTGCCTGGCTGATAGTGAGGGCGAGCAGGGTAGAAGCAGAAATGTCAGGAGCTGATTGTTTCATCAAAAATAAAGACGTGAAAGCAAACGCTGCCTCAGAACCACATAAAGTCAGCCAGTGAGCAGGATGGATCATTCCTCTTCCTCAGAAAAACATCCTTGTCAGGCCTGCCAGATCTGCTAGCCTAGCTTGCAGTTTTATTGGTTTAAATTTGGTTTTATGCAAAACAATGCCATTATCTCATCATTGTTATGTTTCTTTCTCAGTTGCTTTTTGCTTTTTTTTACAAAAAAAACAACCTCTTTGCAAACTTGGACAAGTGAAAAATTGAAGGTTACTACTGGGGTTTTGCAAAACAGCTTCTCATGTGCCATTACCTTGCCCCCATCTTCATAGTAGGGTGCAAATGACAGCAGGGTGCCCTGGCCTTTCTAAAGCAAATGTCCCAGCTCATGGAAATTGATCTTTTTCTTCCCTACTCTCTGCACTCCCAACAAGAGCTGGGGCAAGCTGGTGGTTTTATAGGTCATGCTTTGCTTTGAGGGTGCTATGGCCCTGCTCTACAGAGCTGGAAGAATCAGTAATAAACATCCACAATCCAATAAGTGAAATTAAGCCATATCAGTGATATGGGTTTTTGCACATTGCCTTCAGACTGACCCAGAGCTAGAGGGAAGCCTGTCAGCTCTGGAAGGGTCAAGAAGCTTAACTGTCATAGGGGCAGAAGAACCTGAAACAACCACACTGCGTGGGCCTGACCATGGGAGTTCTTGGAGCACGGGACACAAGGAGAGCTGCAGAGCCAGAGCAGTATATTACTAAAGGAGAGATTGGCACTCCTGTTGGTGCTCACATTTCTGGTCAGGGTAATAGAATTCCCAGCCCTGTGGCTAGGAACAGTGGCACAAAATCACTGGAAGGTTTGGTGTGAAAAAGTAAGCAGAGCACTAGGTAAGAGATGGTCAGTTTTAAGGCTGCATCTCTGAAAGCCTGCTGAGGGACCACTCAGATGAAGGTTCTGGTCCCTTCTACCATGGGCAGAGCCAGAATTATAGATGGTCTCTTCTGGGTGCCAAAATCAGTGGAGATCTTGCTCAGGTCATCTGTTCTTGCCAGATGGTACTGTTTGTTCCAATGATTCATGAATGCAACAGTGTTTGATGCTAAACCGAGAGTCTCTCACCCATCTCATGCCCGGTGATACCACTGCTTGCTGGATTTTGTTCTGTTTGTGCTGGTTTCAAATCCTCCAGTGCTAGCTAACACTTACACGTTCATTTCAAACTAGAACTGTCAGCAGCAGTGCTAACTCAACCAAAAGTAGATGTCACCAGCAATGTAATGAATGCTCATCATGTCCTTCTAGTACTACCTAAAATGCAACCAAGGTACCCATTCCTCACATATGACAACCTACATAATGATAGTCCAATCCAGCATTGGGAATAGTCCCATCTTGAGCAGGAGAGGGGACTACAAAACCTCTAGAGTTCCTTGCCAAGCTAAAATTCTGATTTGATGAGCATGGAGCCTCCACTGCCTGTGCAGGAGTTGCAGGTTGACATAAGAAGCCCCCAGCCAGAGATAGGGTTGCTGCAGTCTGGGGATCGGTAATACAGAGAGCTGAAAAGGCCCAGCACGCTGTATGGGTTACAGCCTGAGGAGAGTAGTCATAGAGTGACAACCACCCAGACTGAGAGGGATCTCAGATCTCTACTCCCACTCCCTGATCAAAGCAGAGCTGTCTCTCAGGTCAGACCAGGCTGCTCAGAGATTTCTCTAGTCAAGGCCTGAAAAGTGCCAAGGATGGAGAACCTACAACCTTCCATAGCCCTCAGAAATGAAATTTATGGTACAAGGTGGTGTGCCAAACCATAGTGAAGAGCCATGCCTGGTGGAGCTGCAGCTTGGGGAACCATTACTTCTGGGTGTAGCAATCAGCTTTCCTGCCTTTTTGTCAGTTATGTTTGTAAATGTGCATAGATGTTGTGATACCCTTAATACACAAGACATTGGGGGGTACTTTATTCTAGGTGCTAAATATACCGTGTTTGCCTACCTGTAGTTATGGTGATATCTATATGTGTAGGAAATACACTTCAGGGGGTCTGTGCAAAGCTACTTGACAATGTCTTCCTTGCTTGTGCAACGCAATGCAAGATACCATGAACATATTGCATTACTGTCTGAGCATAGAGGAGGATGTTATAGGAAAAGAGACAACCTCAGTCTGAATGAGGGACTTAGGTGCAGGACCCCATTGAATGCAGTCCATTTTAATCACCTATGTCGCAGATGGACCATCTATTTCTAGAGATATCATGTTGCATTCCTTTCCCAATATCACTAAGCTGGGAATATCCCACAGCCAGCTGGGTGTCTGTGGGGCAGGTAGCCTGTAAATAGCATTCACTGAAGGACTAGACATGAAGAATTCACTGACCAAGTCTACTGATAGTCAATCTCACAACCTATCCAACGGGGTATTTGTTCTCTAAGTATAATGAAAGATCTGCTGCAGAGAAAATATACCCGTAAACATACTTTGATCTAAAGTTAATGTATTTGTGAAAAATTACTGTCTGGGGCGCAATGTAAGTGCTATCAGAATATGGGGAATAAACACTGATAAAGTTATCCCGTTGTTGTCTTGGAAAAGAGAAAATACATAAGAAATATGCTTTAGAGATATGCCTTACAAATAAGGAGTGAGAAATATCTCATGTAGGTTTCCTAATGGAATACCTACTAAAACAAGAGTCAGCAAAGACTAGGAGTCCAGAGACTACTTGTTATATTGAATTTTAATGTCTCTAAAATGCCCTGAAAGCAGATAAACAACAAGAGACATTACTTGTAATTCTCTCCCTGGTGGCATGATAAAAACCACAGTTGCTTTGGTAAATGGACTGAGAATTTCACTGGAACCTCCTCAAGCTTTTTTGTGCTCTCTACTGAAACATTCATTTGTAAGACCATCTCACAGCATTCCTCAGCCCCCTGTGATGGTCCTCAGTCCACTCCAAGAAGGAGTCACAGAAGCTCGTCAGAGAAGCTAGGCTGAGCCAGACAGCAAGATCAGGTTGAAAGGAACAAAAGCTTAGAGCTTGTGTGGCATTCTAAGCTGGTAAGTACATAACAGTATCTTGCATCAGTGGACCACATCAAAGTGAGATGGAGATCCTCTGAAAAAAAAAAAAAAGAATATGTGTTGGTGGCAGGAGGAGGGTTAGACAAGTCTGAAGGAGAGAAAAAGAATGTGTTTGTGACTGTTTTTGACTGAGCTGAGGTCCCAGTGAAGGTAAAAGAGCTTCTCTCCAGTGTGTGGGTTTACTTTTCTGGAACTTCTCCTTCAAAAACCTGAGCTTCCAATGATCCTCTTGTGAAGTCTGTACCCAAGACAGCATTGCTCTTTAATGTATAAGATCTCTTTGCTGTGAAATTCTGGCAGGGAAGTGCAGAGTTTATACAACCGTAAAATTCAAATTATGTGAAAGCTTTGGGTATTTGTCTCACTTCGGTACACAAAATCCACTTACTCTGATACCTGATCATTAGCTATTGTTAAACTTTTTCTTCCCTTTGTCTGACTTTCCATGGAACTTATTTGTAAATTACTCATATTTCCTAAGTCATGACTTGGTTCTCTCTGCTAATATGAGTCTGTAAGGTGGACAAGACAGTCAACAGCATCTTGGCTTTTATCAGAAACAACGTGGCCAGCAGGATGAGGGAAGTGATTCTCCCTCTGTACTCTGCACTGGTGAGTCTGCACCTCAAATACTGTGTTCAGTTTCAGGCTCCTGACTATTAGAAGGACATTGAGGGACTAGAGCGTGTCCAGACAAGAGCAGTAAAACTGGTAAAGGAACTGGAGAACAAGTCCTGCAAGGACTTGGTCTCTTCTCCCAAGTGACAGGTGATAGGAAAAGAAGGAATGGCCTCATGCTGCGTCAGGGGAAGTTTAGACTGGACATAAGGAATAATTTATTTACAGAAAGGGCTATCAAGCACTGGCATAGGCTGCACAGGGAGACAGTAGACTCACCATCCCTGGAAGTGTTTAAAAACCAGGTAGATGAGGTACTTGAGGATGTGATTTAGTAGTAGACAGGTACGGTTGGAGTTGATGATCTCTGAGGTCTTTTCCAGCCTAATGATTCAATGAATCTAAGTTTTGCTTAACAAAAAAGTTTTGAAATGTAGCTCTGTTTAGTATATGTAAGTTTTCTCAAAACAGCAAAGATCTAAACCTCTTATGTGGAATAGCTGTGTGTGTTAGATTCATTGCTTTGGACAATGCTTTGAACAAACTCAATTTACCTTTCATTTTATAGGCTTGCTCATGCCTGAAAAATAAATAAATTGATAAAACATTTGCAGTCTCTGCCAATGTAAGCAATGTCTTAAATGCTCTGCTGATGAATGAAAACTTTCTGGTTATTTTTGTGTCATGGCACATGGGTGTATGCAACCCAGTCTGGAAAACAATTCACAGCTTCTGGCATCTTGGAGATAAGCAGTATCAGCGTCAGCCGCTACAGAGTAGTGAACTGTGTCTCATGAGCAAAACAGATTCTGGCAGTATGTTTGGAAGAGAAAACCCGATTTTTTTCTAATAATCAAGCTGTTTATGACTTTTTAGGTTTTTTTGATACATACGTAGCCCATGAATGATTATTTGGGTCTTTTTGCTACCAGTCTTTTTTATCAATACACCAGGAGTCTACTGGTCTATTTGGATACATGAATGAAAAGTAGGGTTGCTAGGAACAAAAGGAAGTTCAAATACATGAAACGGTTTCCTGGGTCTAGTGGCCCTAAGCTCTCTCCATTGCATTGGTGCTAGAGGTCCAGAAAGAGGAGGACACACATCTCTCCTCAGGTGTTGAGAGAGACCTGCAGCACTGTGCCACCCTGGGAATTTCCCATCATGGATGCATGAACCCATCACAGCATTTACCTTCACCCAGCATCAACTTGCAGGACAGAGCAAGAGGGCTGCCTCTGGGGCTGGGTCATCAGCCAGAAAGGGCCACAGTGCAAACCATCTGAAACTACCAGGGCTGCTCTGTGACCAGAGCTGCCTTTGATGCTTGGAGCTATTTTCCTGGTGGCTGCAAAACATGGAGCCTTCTGTCCGGTTTACAAAATGATTAAATGGGTCAGGGCAACTGGAATAAAAAGCAGAATACTTTTCAGAGCAGACTGGATCCACAGCGTTGCGGATAATAATGACACATCAAATGTAGTGTCTTAATGTAGGAAGAAAATGGGAACAGGCATTTGCACCCGCCTATATTATTTTCTCATTTTATCTCCTTTAGCACACCCACATCAGTGCGCTACAAAGGAAGACCCTGGCTATTTTAAGTCACCAAAAAAAAAAAAATTATGCATGTAAGTGCATCAGATGGTAAAAGCAATCAGAGGCACCTCCTGGTTTTGAAGGGTTGATTTAGGTGTAAAAAATCAGTTGCAATTACTCTGCTCTGGAGATGTCATCTGTGTATAGTGAACACATTATAGTTACAGAGACCATGGCACTATCTCATTATAAATCGGGGTTTTTTTCCAAATTTGAAATTGAAAGAAATAGAAAAACATGGTCAAAAGAAACTGCATAAGTATCTTTATACAACATGAATATGAATAGCTCCTGTCAGAAGACATCTTCTGTTGAAATTCACTGGATAGATCCTATCAATCCGTAAGGAAAGAACTCATTGAGATGTCCTTGAAAGGATATAATGATTTCAATGTACACACTTTTAAATGTTTTTTTCTGACATATCTTTCCATGTTGTGGACACTCACAGGGAAGAGCAAGGGGGTCCTCTCCAGAGCATACCCCTTTTGAAAAGTTTTCAACCCACAAGAGGCAGTGCAGAACAAAGTGGATGAAGCAGCCTTGCAGGCACATTCTTGCTGCATACATTTGAAAGCTACCAGGCTGTAAATCTTTAGTCTGTGGGTGTACTGCACAGCCACTTACATGCCAGCCACATCCATGGAAACCCCTGAGGTCATATGATGTATGGAGTCGTATGGAGTTACCTGAGATTTAGGAATCTGACACAGCCTTGAGGCAGCAACTCAATACATAGCTCAGCACCAGCAATGGCCTAGACAGAGAACGGGATGTAGAATAGGGCTGAAAATATCTTACTTTAGCCACAGGTCATTTTCCAGGAAGATCTGGACTTAATCTGGCCTTTATTCATGCCAATCATATTTTTCCCCAGCTCCACCTTTTTAAGCTTTAGTTAAGGAAAACATACTTTCTGCCCTTCCTTACCTGGGGCATTTTCTAATTTAAGCACATTGTTAATCCCAGGGGAGACTGAAAGTTGGGAAAAATCACAAGGGCATCCTTGAACAGACGTGTGCCGTCCATGCTGATACTTTGGAGGTCAAGGGACTTGTCTGTTATGGCATCCTGAAAATGACTGACAGCATATCCATAACAGCACAGTGAAAGGGCTGTAAAGACTGAAATGGCTCTGTTTTGAGATATCATTACTCTGACACAGTACATGCAATTGTCTCTGGGGAGTTTTTTAATTGAAAGGGGGGAAAATACATTTATTTTCAACTTCAACTTCTGTCTACAACTCATTAAATAGAAAGTAGATGGTGCAGACAATTAGTATTATTGGCCTGAGTAAGTTGTTCTCAAAACATTTGTGCTCAAAGCATTTTTTATAATATCTTGTTTTACTTTTTGCCTTTTTGTTGCCACAGGATACTGTGAATCACCAGGCCAATGCTGAACTACATTGGTGCAGGCTGGCTTGTGGGTTCATATCTTAATACATGTTTGGACATCTGGTCAGTCTTTAAATCTAACATACTAGTTTCTGTGTTAGCACTATAAAGAGCTCCCTATGGCTACTGAACTTTGTATTGCTAGGATACACAAAGTAAGTAGCAGCTTCTGCAGATTAGTTCTTTGTGGTCTGTGCCAGAACCTGATAGGAAGAAAATACACTGCACTCCCCTTGAAAATAAGCTGCAAATATTCTTTAAGAAAAATATTTCTTAAATATATAAAAATAAAATAATAAAAAATAACAAGAAAAGTTATCATACACAAAAGAGGAAGAGCTATATGTAGGAAAATAGTATGGATAGGGGAGAGTGGGATGAGGAAATGAAAATTAAGGCAGATCTACATGGTTCTGAATCTGAATTCTAGAATAGTCACAGTTCATCCTCCAAGAATATCCTTCCAGATAAAAGCATTAGATGAATACCACAGACTATCCAGACCAGAAGTTCTGGAAGGAAAATAATGAGACAGAAAATGCTTAACATTTACACAAAACAGCTCCAGCAAATAATGCTTGTGGTTTCTTAGTCTCACCAAGTAAAAGAAACAGGTAATGAAATACATAGGGAAGAAAGATACATTTCTTTTTTCTGTCCTCAATGTTTAGAGTTTCAAATCCTTTTACCAGATTTATTGCTTTATTTCTTCCTTGCATCAGCATAGTAACTCTTTGAAAAGCATTTTAGAAATTTATGACCCTTTTTTATTTAAGATTTTTGAATTATTTTTTAAGAATTGGTAAGACATCCCTAACTGGTTTCAAAGTTCATTTTTCTTCTGCCTTTGCTCATGTATTCTGACACTCCAGGCACTTATATTGAAGCTGCAAGTGAGGAATTACAATAAAATCATTGAAGTATCTTGTTAATTGCTGTCTGGTTGCTTATCAAGGGTTGTGAATTGGCAACTTTCATTGGAAAGTATTTTTTCATAATCTGACAAGACAAATTAATTAGTGTAAAACTCCATCATGCATTCATTAATGCTGACAAGCCTCAAACCATTGACATAACTGCTGCTACATAATTTATACAACTAGCAAGGAGCACAGAGAGACCTGAGTTTATTTCTAAGAAAGCATATAGCATTCACTCTTTAAACAATGTGATTAAGAGTAAAATGTCTTCTTAATATTATTAAGGTGCTATATTCCTAGCTGCTGAAACAGCCAGAGTGTTTATACACCTTCTCTGCATGTCTACAGAAGCACGAGTTGAAGATTTTCTCTTTGATGCTTTAAAGATCTCTCAGGTGCTATAAGGACTCTTTCTGTTGCTGTCAATGAATTAAAGCATTGCTAAGTTTCCTTGGTGTTTGTCCTCACTATGGAAATATGAAAGGCTACAGATTAGGCAAACTGAGTGTGTTGCCAGAGACTTTATAATTCAGCTCAATTAAGAACATTTTCATTTTAGAAAGATGAGACAGTTGAGAGCAGCATGGATTGTTGTAGCAATGAACTCCAACCTGGAAATGTGTGAAACGGAGCAACGAAGCTGGTGAAGGGGCTGTAGAACAGGTCTTATGAGGAAAGGCTGAGAGAGCTGGGGTTGTTCAGCCTGGAGAAGAGGAGGCTGAGGGAAGACCTCATTGCTCTCTACAACTACCTGAAAGGAGGTTGTGGAGAGGAAGGTAATGGCCTCTTCTCCCAAGTGACGGGGACAGGACAAGAGGGAATGGCCTCAAGCTCCACCAGGGGAGATTTGGGCTGGACATTAGGAAAAAAAAATTCACGGAAAGGGTCATTGGGCACTGGAACAGGTTGCCCAGGGAGGTGGTTGATTCACCTTCCCTGGAGGTGTTTAAGGCACAGGTGGGAAAGGTACTGAGGGGCATGGTTTAGTGTTTGATAGGAATTGTTGGACTCAATGATCCAGTGGGTCTCTTCCAACCTGGTTACTCTATGATTCTATGAAAGCCTTCAGGACAGTCTTATCATACTTACCTAAGCCTAGACCATAGTGACCACCTGGACTGAAGCTCAAGGGTCTACTCTCTGGCAGAGTCTTCACAATCCATCCTGGGATCTGCAGTGGAGGCGCTGAGGTGTCTGGTAACTGTGCATCTCTTTGGGTCAACAGAGCAGTGGGTACCACTACCTGTGGGTAGGATGTGGATCAGTGGTGTATGAAATATCTTTATATTTTATATTAATTTATCAAGGCAATTTGAGGAAATAGTATCTACCAAAGGAGTGTTGGATGTATTTGGGGTTTTTTCAGGGTACAAGCCTGAATGTGTTCTGCCAATGCCCAACAAACTACAGAAAAATATGTTGCATTGGTCAGCTATTAAAAATAATCCACTGTAGTACCAGCAGAAAGTGTTCCTGGTTTGGGGCCATGTCTGGAACTCAGGTCTCCAAAACTGAGAGACGAGTTCTTTACTTAGTCTGCAGATAAAATTTTATATCATTTTCACTTTTTACTAAGGCATCTGTCTTAGAAGGTGATAGTTATAAGTACCAGTACAGTTCAGATATGGACAATTGCAGTGCTCTGAAAAGTCAGTGCATTAAGTGCAAGCCTTCTTGTCTCACCCGTTTGCTTAATTTGTACATGATCCTCAAAATTCAAATTTCTGCTAAAGAAGGTGCACTGATATGATGCCAGAACTCACATCAGTTCAGAACAACGGGAAGGAAGAAATGAACAACACTTTTGTTCTGAACCTCTTTGTAATGTGACTAAACTATACAAGAAGAGGAAAAAGAGCAACTGAGTAACTACATGGCAAATCCAGAGCCTGGAAAAGGGGTTTTGAAAGATGGCAAAGAGAAATGTCTGTGGAGGACAGTAAGACTAGAAATAAGGAAGAAAATAAACCCTCCCTCAAGGACCATAAATGTCTGAATGATGAAAATCTATCACAGGAGCTAGAAAGTGCTGCAATGTAGTATGTATGCACAAAACTCAAGAAAATAAGTACTCTCAATAATTCCTCAAGGCATCCACTTGACAAAACTAGTAACAAGTTTTCAATGCTTATAACAAATCAAAAGTCTAAATGGAATTAAGCTAAGAACAGGGACTTTGAGTAAAGAGGTACATAACATGTAATAAGAGACTTGGCATTTGTTACTTTCATAATGGTGCAAACGTAAAAGAAAGGAAACTGTAGTAGGAGCTGCAATACCTTTTATTGCTCAACAATTACAATTCTGAACAGCTGGTGTTACCACAAAACTTGTTTATGTTTTTGACAATGCAACAAAATTGAAGCTCAGGTGAGGAGGAGATTCTGTTGTTCCAAGTGATTACATCAATCTATTCAACATTTTGAGAGAAAAAGAGCAGTTACCCAAGTGAAGCAGAGACAGGTGTAAGCAAAAGAAACAAGTTGTAAGGTCATCAGTTTCTGTGAATCAGAGACAGATAAATAGCACCTGTAGAAAGGAGGTGATCTCATGGTAACAGAACTTCTTTTCTGATGAGTTAAATTGGACTTGCACTTAGTACTCTATTTGAAGTCCAGAGTGTTTAGTGATACAGAAAGGAACACTTACAAACTAGCCACACAAATTATTGTTAGTTTGCCGCCACATTACAGGAACCACTGGTAAAAGAGTGACCCTTGGACAGATCAGTTGTAAGTATCTCTGATTGAGTATTCAGGTGTGTATTTTCTTGAGAATTTAATGCTAGAGGAGTCTCAGAATCATCCAAATGAATTTCAGAGATATATAGAAAGTGAGCATTCATTGACACCAACTGGAAGTAGGTGTGGTAGGACCTCTGAAAAGGGCACTGGCTACCTACCTACATCTTTACAGGCTCTAAACAGAACTTAAGGCATTGGCTGTCTATCCCAAGACTTTAGATGTCTGAAGACCTACCAACACCTGCCTTTTCCTCAGTCTCTGAAGCCTCACACTGTACAAGAGGATACATTCTGCTGAATCTAGGCCAACAAATCGAGAATGGTTCTTTATCCTCACACTTGCCAAATCTCTGTCATCTCTTCCACTCTCTTTCAATGGAAACTGAAGTTGTTTTGGAGAGTTGTTTCTACTTTGCTTTGGGCTTTTTAATTCATTTCAAACAGCAGGAAAACTACATTGAATTTAGTAAATACATGCCTAAGACACTCTCTTAGCATTGGTAGTACCTATTAGAAATGTGTCTATCAAATTTGATGTGGTACTGCAATTATCCAGAAAAGATTTTAAAATGTGTTCTTAATACATGGGAAAGATTTCATTTGATTGCATTTTCTAGAGGGCAGGTAGTTGTTACAATCGTTCTAAAGGACATCCTTGTACCTATGTACTATTTTGAATTCACAGAATTACACAGTCCATTGTGTCTCTTCCTGTGGAGTAACTGATGACTGTCAATAATAACTTGAGCTTTATCTAACTGTAAAAGTAAAATCTTGTATATTAAAAAAAAAAGTAATTCTGATTCTGTACAGGCAATGAATAAATCGTTCCCTATATAAAATTAATAGTAGCAATCCTATCTCCAACAAAATATTTTGAGTGCATTTTCCCTTTGGATGAAGTATATATTGAATTGACATTTAACTGATTAGTCTACCAAAAAAAAAGCACTAATGTAATTGGCCTTAAACAAATGTTGTCAAGAAGCAAGCACATCTAAAACACACCTGCCTTTCCATTCCACTCAGGTGAATTAGCTATTTAATATAATATGTAGTTAGCAATGAAGCACAGTTGGCCGTTGTTTTGTACAACTTTCAAAAATATCCTTTTAAAGGTTTCTCTAAAATTTTGGACTACAGGATAATGTTTCCTACTGAAGCACAACATTTCTTGCCATTTCCCCTCTATTACAAGGCAGGATAATTAGTCAAGATTGCTAAGTTGATCAAGAACCCCTAAGTATATCACAAGCCAAAGTAGTATAGAAAAACAGTGAATTGATTAGTTCTACATAGTTGAGTAAACATCCAACAGACTTATCTCCCCTAGCATTAAAATTAGGTGGTTCATGAGAAGAGACAGTATGCATAGAAGAAATTAACAGAAATTTCGAGCAAGTTAAAAGATCAAAATATCTCCAGGTACTATAAACTATGGAATATTATAAGCAAGATTAATCTTTCTGATTTGCTAGTGAATCCACTAAATACTTTTTATCTCTGATTTTGGGTCAAGGAGTGCCAAGGCAGGTCATAAATTTTTCACGCAAAAAGATCTTCCTAGTAACACCATATTCCTTTTAATGGATGCTGAAATAGCTGTTACACTACAGCTTTTCAACTCTTTATGCATACAGATAGAACAGAAACAAGAACTGTCTTACTTGTGTTGTAATACTGAACAGAGCATCATACCTGCCCACTTTCCCCACCCTCCATTTCCCAGGAGGAAGAGCTCCCAGTTCCCACTGGAGCACCAAGGGCAAGAAAAATAGTAAGGAGGAGAAGTTAAAATAATTATTTTTTTTTTTAGTGCTAGAAAACGGGGCTGAGATCTTTAAAACTCTGAGCTTGATATTAATATTATAAACCCTTCACAGGTTTTTCAGTATGTCTTTGCTTTAAAGATGGAGCAGCACCTTCTTATCAACAGGTTAGATCACTGGCTTTACAGGCTCTTTCTCAAGGGTGAGCTTCTCCCTAGCTACTTCCTGGGAACCTCAATGTACTTGGTTTTTTGTCAGTGAGATCAATGATAGGCTTGCACTGACAGTTGAAAAGAACAGGAATCATCATTCAATATGGTTGCAGACTTTTGTGGCGTGGCCCTGACATGGTACATTTAATTCTGTTAACTTTGGCAATGTAGAAATGGTTTATATATTTACTTTTTTTAAAAAATTGTATCTTATCCATAAAATAAGAAATCTCTTGGGAGGTCACTGCATTGATTTTGGCTATGTTAATTTTCAAGTCTAGGTTTTTGGGCTTTTTTACCTTCTGGAAAACATTGAGGAACATATTGTTCAGAAGTTGCAAGCTAAACTTCTATGCTGTTGTTGTGCAGCTATTTGCAAAGTTAAGTGTCTAGCAGATTCTCATTGTAACTTCAGCAATGTGGATTACAGCACAGCTTCACCAATCATCTGATTGGTACTGAAGATGGAGTGCAAAACTGCACCTTGAGTGGAGCCAAGCAGTTAGGAAAAAGGCAATGGGATGTCCCACATGACATAAGCAGGACAGAGCAGCTTTGACACTGGGTAACTCTTATTTACAGCTCAGACTTAAGCCATCACCTCACTGAGTGGCAAAGGCCCCCACAAAACCATCAGACATTTATATATATTTAAAATAACATAATACAATAGGTATTTTCTTTGAGAAGTTCTTGGTGCTTTTCCATATGCTCCTAATTCTTTATTCTTCATTAATTCTAAAGTCCACCCTGATAATTCATCTCCGCTGCCTTGTTTTGGTTCTCCCCCAGAAGTGGTGCTTCAACCAGCCATGTTCCTTTGGTCATGAAGTCACTTATCTTCTCTCTTGAGACACATCTATTCACCTTTAAACTTCAAAGAAAAACCTCAAGTGTTACGTTAACTTATACCTATACCTAATCTATGCCTATACTCAAAAATAGGTGAACCTTTTAATCATCAGTTATCATCAAATCTAATACCTATGTTCTAAGTCTGACATTTCTTACACAATCTGTTGATTCAGGTGGACTGGGGCAGTACATGGGACAACTGAACAAAATTCTAGTAGTTGTAATAAAGATTAATTTCCAACACCTGTTCTTATTATAGTCTTAATGCAATACTCTATTTATCACAGTCAACTATCAATAATATCTAAGTCCTACATGGGTATATTTATCATATTTTCTCATTTCCCTTAACTCACCTGTTATTTCCATTCTTTGCAACACTTGGAGTTGAGTTCACTCCTGATCTGTGTGATTGCCGCTAGGCTTCTACAGGGAATACAGGTACATCTATCTGTGGCTCATGATCATAGAATAAACCAGAAAAGCAAAGAATAAGATCAAAGGTGTCGAACTTGAATCCATTTTTAGCAGAATAAGGGCTAAGGATTCTTTCCTGCCAGCATCTTATAGATTTTTCTGTCCCACACACAATATATTTGCTGAACTTGCAGCATCTTGTGCAACTCTCTTCCAAAAACATGTTGCCAAGTAGTCTTCATTTCCAAGTATTTCTCTTTTTCATGCTCTCCAAAATATTAGTGAAACACACACAACCATTTCAAAGAACAACAAATGAAGTGAAAATTATCAATTTTACTATGCAATTGCATTAGATCCCTGCAATTATGTGTAAGAATAATTTAATTCATTTCACTGATTCATTCTAGAGCTAGAATTACACAGGATTAATTCAAATTTTTCATACTTAGAATAATTAATTTGTATCAATTAATTTGTTTGGGGGATTGCTTAGGGAGCAAAGCACAAGTCTCTCAGTGGTTTAATGATGTACACTGTAAACACATTTTCCCTTGGCAGTACGTGACAACATGAGACTTTCTGCAAGATCACCACCACATACCCAGATGAGTGGTGAAACACCTATTACAGTATTTCAAGATGACCCCTGTGCTTTTTGGTCAAGGACTCTTTGCAGTTGCTGGAAGGCTGGCTTCTCTTTGCTCATACATTTGCTCAAGAGGAATAGAGGAGGTGGAGTTTTAACATTTTTTCTGGGGTGAGCCCACATTCTTTCATCAACCCTGTGGCTACTGTCCAAATGTTTCCCTGTGTGATGGTTTGAGTCAAAACTCTCCCCCAAACCCCCACAGCGTCCACAGTCCCTCTCCCTTTTCCCCCAACCCTCACCCCCCTGTTACAAACACGAGAGAGAGATAGGGAGAAAAAGGAGAGAGACACTAAAAATGTTGTAGTGATTATATATAATGTATTAACACTAATATNCCTTATTTACGTAGAAAATGTTGCATGGAATACCTGGGATTTGTAGTTTTTTTCCTCAGCCACAATCTGGCTATTCCTAAAGGGGCCAAAATCAAACCATGACACCCTGCTCCATATTTCATGCTGCAAATGAAGCTCTCAACTGTGAATGGACATTCATGCCAAAGCAATACTGCAAGGAGACTGTGGGGAAAGGTTTGGGTTTCACTCTGCATAGAAGTCCCATCTATTGTATGCTTTTGTGCACCTGGAAGACATATTTAAGCACAAGGATAGACTTTTTCAGCTCACATTGTTGGGACTGTGTGTCAGGCAGGTGCCAGCCACCACCACCTGGCTTCAGAGGAAAGGAGGGAGGCCACTTCACAGGGCCACCAAACAAGCTTCTTCATGTTGCCTGTCCCATGTTCCTTTCTTCACCTTTGGGGATGCATTTTGAGCAACTTTCAATGAGAAGAACCGTTATCAACTGTTCGTATTTCTAGATCACACACGTCAGAACAATGCCAAGAATCTTTTCTTTAGAGAAAAAATCTAATACATTAATCATTTGTAAATATGGAAGTAATCAGACAATGAAAGTGAACATGTAAGAAATTTAGCAGCAGGTGTGTGAAATTATATTTCCCCATGTTTTATCAAAACATAGCCTTTCCAAGGTCACAGAAATGACTTTTTAGACAGTCACCAATTTCTTGGAAACGTTAGATTTCAATTTGGCTCCTCAAAGGTTTCGTAATTTCACACATTTTTGTTTCAAAAGCTAAGAACTTAATGTCAGAAGTACCTTGAAGTTCTTCTAAGAACTGATATACTAGAAGTGTTACAGGTTTGTTGGAATATCAGAAGGTTATGATGTACTGTGTCACTTTTACAAGGCAATAAGTCCCAGTGTGCTGTTATGGTGAGATCTGCACAGCCAGGTGCTTGAGGGAAGTGTGTGGGAGAGGTCTCAAACTGTCAAACAGCTGCGCAGCTCACAGGACTATGGACATCTCTTTCCTCAGATCAGCTGCCAGATAGCCAGCAAGAAAGAGGGGTTGTACATTAATAGGTCAAAGATGCATCTTTTCTTGATTCTGCCTGTTGAGTTGTTTTTTTAATTCACAAATCACACCCCTCCTCTCATCTCATCTGCCCTGTCCCCCCAGCCAGCCCTCACCACCTCAACACAATCCCAGAGAACATTTCTCTAACTTGTCCACTATATGCAGTGAGACTGTACCTGCTGGGAAAAGTGTCTGAATAGTGCCTTGCAGAGTTGCAAGGAAGCAGGTGTCTATTTGAGGTTCTTGCCCACTCTGAGCACACAGCATAAAATGTAGCTACATATTCATCATTATTTATGTTTGTACCCACCACTTTTGGAGGGAAATTATTTGTCTTTGTTTCTGTTGGGAGAGCAGATGGCAGAGGAAGGTACTCCATGGTCAAGTGCTTTTCTGGGTGTTGGTTATTTTTCCTCCACCTATGTCTTTTATCTCTTGTTTTCTTCCTTTTCTCAGAAAGGGCTGGGCAAGGACAGAGTTTTAAGTCAGTTATTACGTTAAAACCTAACATACTTAAAATCTTCTTCAGTACCATCGCTGAATTGAGAGTATCATTACAGTGAACAGAATGATAATAGTTGCCTTTATCACTTACAGTAAAAATAAAAGTTAACTGCCAATGACCATGTGCCTCAAACAGTATTAACAGAATGGACAATTCAGCAATGAAATTTAATTAAGTTGTTAATGACTGTGAGGTACTGGTAGAATTTAACGTTCATATATTGGATTCTGCAAACCACTAATCCTTAGTCCAATCCTTCCTGCACTTGGAGCACCCACCACTTCCAGTGATAGAGGTCAGGTGTGGGACAGATCTCAAGTCATAAGGGCAGGTTCCTATGGACAACACTCGACTATGGCCCCATAGTGCTTCTTCATTTAAGACTTTTAAGATCATCAAAGGGATGAGATTTGAAAGGGCCAGTTGAGTCCCGCAGATCAACAAATGATTACAGGACTGGTGCTGCAGCCAGGGGTTAGGCTCCTTAGACCATGGGAGTTGTTTTGAGAAAATTGGTCAGCTGGGAGCTAATGGGGTCTATCTGTTGGAGAAGGGGAAGAATATCTTACATTCATCAGGCTTGCCAATGTGGTAAAAAGAGCTTTAAAATAAAGTTCCTGGAGTGGAGGAACCTTAATCCATCCCACTTCGCTTTGCTGTAAATCCCAGGGTCACTACAGAGGACTGCACAGAGTGCATTGTTTCAGGGGTTGTTTCCTGACATCTGCCATGTGGAGTCAGTATGGGTTTTAAAGAGTAACAAGATAAGAAACAGAAACAAATAGAGGAGAGAAAGTAACTAACATGTCAATGAGTCTGGAAAAATTTTATGGCAGATATGACTTTTTTCAGATGGTGCTGTCAGGTTATTATTCTCTGCTCTTTGCCATGTTTTATAGCCAAAAGTTTCCTGTGGTTAAGGGTTGTGTAGCTCTTCTGGAAAGCCACACCATGTCACATAGCTGGTATTATATTCTTCCCTATCACTGCCCATGAAGACCAGAACATCTCAGAGAGGCCACTGGAGACCTAGAAAATGTTCAGAATGGAGCAGGAAGGATAATCATTGATCTGGCATGGACCATAAGGAAAGACTCCAAGATACTTCAAGTAGGAAATTATATAGCAGAGGGGAATAACAGTGGGAATGGGAGGAATGACTAATAAAGAATGGGTAATGGAATGACTGGATAACTGAGAGCCCTCAAATGAGAATATGACATAGCAGGCAGGTTTGAAACAGTCACAGGGCGAAATTGCAAATATAGTTAAACTACTGAGCTCATTGTTGCATAAAATCGTGAAAGTAAAATTTATAAAAGTTAGACAAATTCATAGAAAGAATAGGTTTTATAACATAAACCCACACCATCTGACTGAAGAAGCCCCTAAGAAGCAGGCTGTGGATGAGTCAGCTTACAGGGACAGCATGACTGCAAACTTGCTCTATGTGCCCAGTCCCTGCCTGAGTGCTTTTCATATTCCATGACAGTGACTTCAGGAAGGGATGGAGACTTTCAGGCCACATGGGACCTGCAGATCCTTTGATACATATCATCAGTATTGCTCTAGACTGGTCAAAGACAGCTGGGATCTCAATTCTGGGTGACTGCCATGGGTCTGACCTATTATCACCATACAGTAAGATCCAAGAAGGAGAATCTAGGGTCTAGCAGAGATGCTGGGAGATTGGTTATCTCCTACTACCATTCCCTTTGGCACATGTTGGGGAGCAGTACCAGCCTGTACACAGCAAACCCAGTTACATCTGCCCTGCCTCTCACTAGTGAGGAGGGATGTGTACAAACAGAGCTTCCCATCTAGAGGCAACTTGGCAAACAGGGTGCTGGGGATGCTTTATCAAATTACACCATCACACTTCTCAGAGCTGAGGTAAGATTTTTCCCCTGCTCTGACTCAGGACTTAGAACTGTTAACACAACTGAGCCCTATATACTAGATGAGCATGAGTTATGTGATGTCACGACTCATGCAATGACATCCCTTGCTAATCCCTTTTAACGTATTCCAGACCATTCTAGTACAGTTCAAAACAAAATATAGCAAAATGTTCAGTAGAAAAGAGGCATGAAATTGAGATGTATGGAGTAAAAACACGTCCTCATTGCAGGAGGTAAGGAAAATTCAAGTTCTTCTATTAGGCAGCAATTAAAATGTAGTTTATAGAGCAGGAAAACAGAATATTATTGAACAACTGTAAGGCAGGTGAGCTAATCATTAACTGATTCTATTATGCTGCCTTCTTTCAAAATTAAGGCCATTTCCCTCTAAATTAGAATGAATTAAGAGTGTATTTCCTGATTACACCTTATATAATGATGCAAGGGATAGTGTTTCTGTTCACATTTCCTTTCTTCTTTAATAAAATATGCCAGATGAGAAAATCAGCTGGCTCTTCCCATTAGCCATTTTGAACACAGATCATCCCACCCTCACAACAGGCAACCAGTAGGTTGGTTGTGAAATACAATCAGATTTGAGACCATCATGAATGAGTTCATTGGTATTAATGCTCCACAAATTATGTCCCGAGTGCAAACTACACATCATGGATATCTGTGTTCAGTCACTCCAAGAGGGAGTTTTTCTAGGTAAGGAACTTAGGACTTATCTCAGAAAAAGCTCAGCTGTCAGATTTTTGGTTTTGTATGCCCAGGAATTTCTCCAGTCCAGAATATTTTACAAAATTAAGGAATATCTTGTCTGGTCATTTCTGGAATGGCATGGCAGCTGTCTGGAGAAGGCAGGCTCCAAACAGAAAAAAAAAAAAAAGATGCACATCTTCACACCCCTTTCCTCCCCATGCTGTACGGTGCACTGATGGTTTCTGGATGCCTTTCATACCTGTCAATGTTGCTGTGTTTCCCCACTGGGAAACTTCCACTCATTTTGTGGCTGCAGCATGCAGTGACCCAAATTGTGTGTCCCCTATTCCAGAAATAGTAGCTTGCCTCTGGGAGAGGTCAACCACAGCTGACTACCTTCCCTGGATGTGTTTAAGGGATGGGTGGACGAGGCGCTGAGGGGCATGATTTAGTGATTGATAGGAATGGTTGGTCTCGGTGATCCAGTGGTTCTTTTCCAACCCGGTGATTCTATGATTCTGTTCCTGCTACATTCATCATGGAGGTTTTCTTTACTGTGAAGCTGACAGAGCAATGGAACTGGCTCCCTAGAGTGACTGTGGAATCTCTTTCTTTGGAGGTGTTCAAAACCTGCCTGGACACATTCTGAGGTAACCTGCTCCAGGTGAACCTGCTCTAGCATGGAGAATGGACTAGATGATCTCCAGAGGTCATTTCCAACCCTGACCATTCTGTGATTCTATGGTTCTGTGAAATCAATCCTACCTGTTTGTTCATCTCCTTTCTCAGCTTAAATACTTGTCTCCCAAGAGGCTCTGAATTACCAGCTCACAACTCTGCCCCAGGGCAGGCACACAATGTCCATACAGTGTTGTCACCCTGCATACTTTAAAGGCCTGTAAATTTCTGTATGTGGGTGAAACTTTCTCAAATTTACCACAAGGCAGTTCCTAGACATCCTATCCACTCAGTCTGTGGCTCAAGGCTGCTATAAAATTAGGATCTGGGATACACCACAGTGCTACAGCAACTTCTAAAAGTGTTCTTAAGAATATAAACATTCACAAACTTAGACCAAGGGTCTTTAATTCTAAAACCTCTTTCTGAAAGATACTTTGGTATAGAGTGTTAAAAACCAGTCCTTTACTCTTACAGATCCTCTCAGCACCTATAAACCAACATTTTAAGGAGTTTTTCAGCTAGAGGTAACATACTCATCACTGTATGCAACAGATCTTTGCTCCATAAGCTTACTAATTCCCTTTAAACTCATATTCCTTCCTGGATAAATCCATGGATCTTTTGACAGTGGGGTTCGGTGTTTGTTTTTCTTTTTTTTCTTTTTTGTCTTTTTTCTCATGTTTTGGCATGTTTTACAATAAACAGTCAAGATGTGGGGAATGCAGATTGTACCAGACATCTGGAGCTCAGCTGCTGACCTCCAGGACAATTTCTACCCAGACATACATCCCCTTCCTGCCTCCTGAGCTCACCCCATGAACAAGCACACAACTCTGCTTTGGTGGCCAACTGCTCCTGACTCTCCTTTTCCTATCTGCTCAGTAGACAGCAGCAAGGGGGACATGGAGTGACCCCTGTGTGCAGGAGGTGGGCAGTGCTTTAGGGAAGCACTGAGGCTGTTGCTTATGTGGTCCGTGTGTTCTAAGCCAGAAATGTAAATGCCTGAGGAGGTCAAACACATGGGATCATTCACAAGAAAGTGGAAGCAGAGGCAAAATGCCCCAAGAACTCCTCTTCAGGTTTCTTATAGAGTTTCCTTCCTCTACCCTCCCCAATCCCTGCCTGCCCTGGTCACTCCGTGCACCCTAGGAGCTTCACCACCCTCCCAGACAGGCTGGGTTGGCCTTAGGGCATGCTTGGAAGTGCAGGTGGGGACGATGCAGGTAGACAGAGAGGCACTCATAAACAATGGGATTGTTCCCTGATTTGGTATTGATTTTGCTGCTGATACCATAGTATGGCCAGTCTGGCATGGTCACTGTGCTTTCCTCCTGCCTCTTCTTGATGTTTGCATCATGTCAGGGCTGCTCTCATACTGGCTTTGGCTGCTCTTTCTGTTCAGTGGGTAACCCCTCTTCCAGAAATGTCATTGCAGCAATGTTCATGAGCCTAAATGTCACTTAATTTTTTTTTTAATTATAGACGGGCATAATTATGATGAATTACCATAATGTGTTTGAAGTATCACAATTTCTTCCCTTGCTGAAGACCACATTTCTCTTTAACTCTTGATGTTATAGTACAGCACCTTGAAGGAAAATACTCTCACTGCACCAAAGCAGATGGGATGTCCATAAACACATGGACACGGGAAACAAACTAGATGGATAGGGATGTGAAAAAGTAAGTGGCTTGGAATTGGTGCCTGAGTAATGAGGTGGGATAACTGGCATTCTTATCCTTTTCTCCATGTGTAGCAGTGCATACAACCGCAGCAGCAGATCGGGAACTCATTTTGTTAGATTGATTACTAATAGAAAATGGAAAGAAAATTCCAGTTTCTAAGAGCATTACACAATTGTTCCTACATATGTGTACTTTTCAAAAAAAAATTGTCTGTTCTTCATTATCTGAACTACAGCTTTGGCAATGGTGTTCATCTGGAGCAGTGGCAATCACCTCTGAAGTACCTCAGATCCAAGTGCTACAAAGATGGTAGAAAACGACACAGCAATTCCATTAAAAATAATAATAGTCAATGTGTGGAGGTTACAGAGGAAAGTAACATATTGGATGTGTAAGAAAAGGAAAAGACAAAGGGTGAATAAAAGTCTGTTCTGGGAGGACATTTAAACAATCATCATATAAAAACAGCTAGATGAAGAAAGACCCAAAAAATGGAACTGGATAAAGAAAGGCATATTATGAAATGGCTGCAAAATAATGAACGATGTGTGATTGCTCAGAAGCTGAATGAAGGTGCTAAGGTCAATGGAATGTTAGACAATGGCAAGAGAAGAAAGTTAAGGGGAGACTAGTCATTTGGTAACTTAGCTATAAGGAAGAAAATTGGAGAATTAGAAAGGGGAAAAAAAGACTGAGAATAAAAGATAAAAGAGGCAACATATGGTCATGGAACACTGAGGAAGATGAAGAAGGAATAGGAAGCAGGAATAAAAAGCACTGCAGAAATCAAGAAATAGCAAGTTCTGCAAAACTAGAAGTATAATAATTTCAAAATTAGAGTATCCTTCATTTTCTCTAAGGCATGAGAACAACTTGATGATATATGAAAAGAGATTTTGCAGGACATGAGATGTTACAGTTTCAGGTTGAGAAAAATACCTATGTTTCTGAAAGAAGCACAAAAGAAAATATTGTTACTTGAGAGGCAACTGGGAGTGAAAAAGGAAAGTGATCTGTATTTGTGATGAACATTTTCCATTTTAGAAATTAAAATTTATTCTTGAGGATATATGGGAAAATCAATGAGAAATAATATAGATATGATACCAAAGACAAATAAATAATCTGAATTTTTTATTAGAAAAACTGACATTTGATGGAAAACAGTATTTCTGAGAGCTACACAGCTTACAGGGGCAATAAAAACCCTTTTCTTATTCTGAAACTCAAAAATATCTTTAAAAATAAGATGTAGGGAATTAAAGCAGAAAACAGATGCATAGAAGTGCCTGCCTTGAAAATAAGAAAATCCCTAAATGATCAATTACTTTCAACTAATAGTTTTAAGACCTAAAGCAAGTTGTAGGGTTTCATTTTCCTCTAATGTGAATTAATAAAATTCTCAGCTTGGCTTTAACAACAATTCCCAAGGCAGGGCTCACAGGGAGGCAATTATTCCTCTCCTTGGAGAGTCATGGACCCCCTGCAGGTATCTGAGCAGCCTAGTCTTCTAAACTTGAATACAGCTGCCAGTTGCAGTCCAAGGATTTTAAGAAGTTGTTGAAATACCACCAAGCCTCAAGCTGCAGGTTCTCCATGCCTGTTGTGAGTAGCCTGCTGCAGAATTGAATCGGTTATTTCAATAATTCCATTTACTAAGGAAAGGAATTTGGTATTTCTGTTAAATCTGTATTGTGCAGTCCACCTCCGACTCCTTGGATTTATAGCCTTTTTTTTTCTGACCAAAGACAAATCCACACATGTCCAAACTCATCATTTTCCATGAATCAGCAGGATGACTCACTAAACCTATTGTCTGCACTATGAAACCAAGTACACATGCAGTCTCTGAACACACTCCAAAAAAAAAAAAAAATGTTAAGTACAGGAATTTAGAAACTGCACTTATCTGAACCACTTTCATCCAGTTCATCAGGTCTTTTAGCTCATTATTACAACTCTAGGGCATTAAGCAACAAGCCTGAAAGATGCTGTATGTAAGGGAGAGGTGCCATTGCCTTGGAGACCAGGAGCTCAGACCTGTGAAGATTTCTCTGTGTATCCCTGTCATCTCTGGTGCCATCAGCCACATATCAGAAGGGCTGTGAGGATCTGAGAAGTCCATCAATGCCATGTTGAGTGTCCATATTTATTTTTGGTTTACACTGCTCAGGAAAAAAGTCTCTGCATCCTTCAAATAGACTGCTGCCAATTATTTTAATGCTGATGCTATCTAAACTTTCAGACAATGCTGATATTATCATTATTTGACAAACTTGCCTTTCATTAGCCACTTTGCCTCATGTATAAGCTCCATAACACCTGAGATTTACCATAAGTAACAGCAAATTGAATACATTTTCTCAGTGAGAGAAATCTTTTATTCTATAGAGATCAAATAACAGACCACTCGTACAGCAGCAATTCAACTGAAGATTGAATTGGCACATCTCATGCCATCCTAATGAGGAATAGTAAGCCAACCACAGGGAGATACTATTTTTCTGCTCTCTTCCTTTAATCTACCAACAAGAAGCAGACAGAAAAGGAACCACAGCTTGACAGACAGGGCAGTCCCCTTTAGCATTTTCTCCAGGCTCAAGTTTTAGAGACACATAATAAAAATATTTTCCTGCCTTTGCTGGTTTGCAGACTCAAAGATTGAAGCATAAATACTGTTATCAAGATTTGCAGATAAAGTGAGAAGCCTTATCTTGACTATTGGAGGGCAATAATAAAGGACCTTTTTGACAATTTTTCCCCTATTCTTATGTAAAGCTGTGCTCCTTTTCTGGTTTTAGTTGTTCTATGAAATAGTCATTGAGAATAGGTATTTCCATACTCATGTGAGTGACGGGGGAAATAAAATACAACCTTGTAAACACAAATGACATGATGTGAACATTAAACCTTGTCAGAATTCTGGAGCTGTGCTAAAGTAAGAAACACTCGGAAAAATTGAATTCAGGTAACTTAAAGAATACAGTTCAACTTTTTGCTGGCTCTATGGCAAATGAAGTTGTTGACATTTTTCTCACAGAATTTTTTTTCTGAAGAAGATCTGAAGAAGTAAAAAACACTCAGTAGAAACACATTGACTTGAAAGCAAAATTGCTTTGCCATTTTCTCATTTATTTTCCCGTAATAACACTTCTACTATACAAAGATTTAAAAGCTTCAGTGAAATGCTTCAAATTTTTTTTCTTTATAAGGAAAATTTACAATTTCAGCTTTTAACGGGACAAAAAAATATCATCATTTCGCTTGGAATGGAATTTACAGTCTCTCTCTGCAATAGTTGTAAGTTTTGTGAGTGACATGCAAGACATGTAGTGACCTGTGAGAGAGGCCAGAGCATAATGTGTTGCCTTGGCAGGTCTCGAGCTATGACCCCCAGACGCAGACCCACAGCTCCCCTCTCCATTTGTTGCACTGTTATCTCTGGGCTGGGCAAGGATTTCACTCGGCAACCTGCCTCCCACAGCTAGAGACAGGAGCATCCTTCATATTGCAGTATCGCTCAGCTCCCAGTGCTATGCTGATAAGAATTTGAAATGCTATTTATAGAGGCTCTTTCATCTCCTTTCTTCCAGTCTCGGCCTTTCATATCCTCTGAAGAGAGAAGGAGACTGCCAGATATGCATAAGCCTTAAGATCTTTTGTGAGAAACTCAGTCTCCTCTGGATTAAATTTCTTCGCTTTTCTTTGCAGAAATCTCTACATCTGACTGAAAGTCTGCAAAGCTCAAATGCTTTTTACCTCTTCTATTTCATTTACAGAGGGCTTTATGGCCCTGATTGGTAACAAATATAGGAAAGCAGAAAATGTACCACAGTGTGAGAAGAATCATTCATCCCAACAGATTCAAATAATCAAGGGACATTTTAATTTGCAATATGACTAGTTGCCTGCAGCAGACAAGAGAGCAGCAAGATGTTCCCTGTCCCAAGAGGAAAAGGCACCCCTTTTTTTTTACAACACCACAACTGATGTGTTAATGTCAAATCTAACAGATTTATCGTGACAGAAAATTTCTGCTGGCTAAAAAAAGTGTTTCATAGATATTACAGTGAAAAGATTGCTGAATACCAGGTTCTAAAGCATTTCTTGAGGCAGGTAGGGAGTGCCCAATTTCAGGCATCAAATATTCGCTGTAGTACATAGCAGATGTGGATGCAGTGCATCCACATTGAAACTAAGCCTCAAGACAAAATACCCCACCCAGCTTTATGGGTTAAACAAATGCATCCTATACGCAAAGCCAAAATGTGTTGATAAACTAATTAAAGTTGCAGAAGTCTAATCAAAGAGTCATTACTGGTCAGTTACGATGCTACTTAAAGTTATTGTCCAAATTATGTAATTATTCCTGGAAAAGTATGATTAATAATATAGTTAAAATTGTGCTACATCAACTGCCTCATAACCACACTTCCTGTGGTCTATTGATAACCTTTCCCATGGTTCTAAGGCCATGTCACCAGCCTTTCCCAGAGGGATGGAGGTCATAACATGTCCTCAGCATCCTATCTGCTTCCCTGGAGGAAATCTGACATTCATAGTGGAGGTTATGGTTAAACATTAGCTAACACAGATCACTTTGTACTCTTTCTTCACTGATCTATATCCTTCCTTATATCTGTTTTCTGTGTGTATGATACATTTTAGCTATACCGGATACTTATTTCTCCTGTGTTATCCCCAAAACCTGTTTCGCCTAGGTCCGAAGGCTGGTTGCATTCCTTTAGCCATCATTAATTTCCACTTCAGAATTATATTTATAGATTGTGACTTCTGTTGCCATCCTGAGTCTGCAATTTTAAGGTTCCTGTCACTTCATTCTTATACTTTTTGGGGCCCTTGCTGTCCCTTAGGCTTTCTTCAACAGTCTTCATGCAATGGTTTTCTGCCAACATAACTTGATATTTAACAACAGCACAAACAAGTCACACATACATCCTTGTTCTAGGGACACTAATAGTTCACTCTACAAAAACAGTGATCCATTATAAGTCAGCTAGATAGATAGTTACATGACGATATAATGGTGATCCATTATAAGGCAGCTAGATAGATGGCTACATGTTCATAAAATGGTTTAACTACTTGTTATTAATATTCCTTATAGTAACATCACTTGTATGTTAGCAAAACAGCTTATGGTATTTGTGCTGCAGTCAGGGCAACCTGACTAACTGGGGCAGGAAACTTGCACCATGCATACCAGGGGAATTACTGGACCTGTACTGTGTAAAGGGCGGTAGAGTGATCATCTGAGGTCACCTCTTCGTTGTGAGTCACACATCACACTCAATAAAGGTAGGGAGATCAACAGTTGTCCTCATTTCACGTAAGTCCTCTGTATTCAAATTTTCTTCTCTTTTGTGTGGGTTTTAAGGGAGATACTGAAAAAGGAGTTGGTGAAAATGGATCAGTGAAGGCTGTATTCAGCCCACTTAGTAGGATGCCTTAGGCAGACCAGCAGGGTGGTAGTAAAGGCAGAAAATTCCACTGGGGACTGAGTGGGTAATAAGGCCCCAGTAGGTCATTCAGACATATGCAGGCGTCCTTTTGGCTCTTAATTCAGGCACATGGACTGGAAGAATAAAGTTAGGTGCACTCCATTGTGTCCTAACACAATGACTTCATTCAGGAAGGAGACTCAGATTCAGAGATTTGGAGCATTTAGTGACCTATGTTTAAGAGACTCCAGCTGTCTATATAGACACTGGGAAGAGGCAAGTGATGCCCACCTCTACCAAAAGCAAGAAGAATCCAGCAGGTGACCCCATCTCTGTCCTTTGGAGAGCTGCAGAAGCCTGCCCAGGCATGTGAAGGAAAAGACTGGTTAGCATCCCCTCTTGCAGGTCCCTAAAAAGCAGAGTATTTAGACAAGTTTCACCTCCTCGGATAAGTTGGATAATCTTACAAAAATTTAAGTGAGTTGAAATATTGAGCAAAGAATAAGTGATGAGATCAAAAATTTGTTGTTGCATTTAGTATATGTACTGCAAATTATCATATGAATGAACAGTGTTTTCCATTGTCTGCTACTTTTAAGCTATTGCAAGAATTTAAAAACTCCATTTCCAGTCAAACTGCTGAGAACTGGATATTCCTGTATCACTTCCATCTTGAAGCATATAATAATGTGACATACTTGTATATTTATCTAGGTAACATATACGTATGTACACAAATTAAAATTATCAAGCCACACTGTGGTGGGTTGACCCCAGCCAACAGTCAAGCACCAACTCAGCTGCTCACTTGCACCCCTTTCTTCCAGGATGGGGAGAAAAAAAAGAAAAAAGAACATAAGAAAATTCATGGATTGAGCTGATGACAGCTGAAAGAAAAGCTGTATGCAGAATCAAAGCAAAATATTTGGTTTATTCTCTAGTTCCCATAAGCAGGCTTTTTTCCCCCTGCTTCCCATGAAGTAGGTCCTCAGCACTCATCATAGTTTCTTGAGAAGACGAACACATCGTAACAGCAAATGTACCCCTTTCCTCCTCTTTTCCTTCAGGTTTTATTGCTTAGCACAACAACATACAGTGTGAAGTAAACCTTTGGTCAGTTCAGGTCACCTGTCCCAGCTGTTTCCCCCCAACCTTTTGCTCACCCTCAGCCTACTTATTGGATGGGACAGAGTGGGAAGAGAAAGCCTTGATGCTCTGCAAGCACTATTCAGCAACGGCCAAAATGTTAATGTGCTTTAAACTACATTATTCTGGTCACATGCACAACTCCAAAACCCACACAAAACAGCTACAGATAATTCTCATCTGATCCCATTATAACTCACTTGTTCTAATTTCTTAAGTGGATCTTGTCCATCGAATTTTAGCTTTACTTTTTCCTACCTTTGTTTCCTCCCTGTGGTCTGAACAGTGATGGAGTCTGACAATACGCTATATATCAAAGCTTTATTGAGGCAGTTAGAAAGATGAAGAGCAACATGTCAATACAGAGATGCACTCGCTCACTTATAGCGAACACAGGACCAGAAGCGATGCCATGGCTCTGATGGAATGCCAGGGACACTGAGTATTCCGGGTCATCTGGCAGCAACAGCAAATTGTGCAAATGCCTTTTGAATGTGGGTAAGGGTTGCACCACCACTTGGCTCCACCAAAGTCAGTGTGACTGGAGAGAATCATACCTTACATAAATGATGTGGGTGGCATCCTGCCTACACTGCCCATGTCACTCAAGTGGTGAGGAGGGTGGTGTCGGCAGTCCTGCCTAAGTGACGATATTGGTCAAGGGGCAGTGTCAAGAGGCAGGTTGTGATCCCAAACTGCTTTTCCCCTGCATCACATAATGTATTCCACCACTAGGCAGAATCCCACCCTTAGTTCAAAAAGTGACCTGGAGAGCTGCTTTCAGCAATTCTTCATGATGGGTTTCACACCTGGGTACTAGAGCTGAGGACCTAGGAACTTTAGGGGTTAGAGTTATGAAGCGTGTTACGCTTGGGTTAAGGGGTGGGTTAAGGTTAGCGTTAGGTTTAGTGTTAGTTTTTAGGCTTAGGGTTAAGGGAAGAGGTTAGAGTTGGGGTAGGGTTATGGTTGGGGTAGGGTTAGGGTTTAGGGGTAGGAGTAGGGTTAGGTTTTGGGTTTAGGGTCAGCATTAGGGATAACGGTCAGGGGTTAGGGTTAGTTTTAATGTTAGGGTTAGGCCCTGCTGGAGCAGACCTGAACAGGGTGTTTGTTCCTCGGAGTCTGTACTTTGGGTTTTCTCCTGCCTTTGTGCCCCTACACCCCTTTGGACACTTGAAGAAGGGCTTCTGATGGCTTGACGACTCCTGGGATGGGCCTAGGAGTGTCTGGGACAGGGTGTGAATTGGACTCCCACTCCCACTGAGTCTCCTGCCCCTTTGTGGGTGTGCAAACCTGCTTAGATTACATAACCTAACAGATTAAAATTAAAATTTGCAAATTACTTCTAAATGTTTCTGGCAACAGCTCTAGAAAAACATTGAGTATGGATTTAACATGCATGAGCATGCAGCCCAGTGAACAAAGCAATCATGCCCTCACTGCTCTCTTCCAGCTTATATGACTAATGATTAACTTCTGGAAGACAGATTGGGGTCTGAAGAAGATGTCTTTCTGGCCTAACAGCCAAGGGTATTTATCCATTGAATAATGATAACATTTTTTTTGTAGCCTGGATTGCTTCACCTCACCAGCTGCAGGCACTTTCACTTTGTCAGCTTGTGTTCTACCCAGCACAGTACAATGAGATAACTGATGTGATCTTTCTTTTATCTATGGCCCTGACTTTGATAGTCACTCTCTAGGATTCTTCCTGCTGCCCTCAGCCTGTGGATTTCTTCCCCTGGGAATATAAATGTTGAACAGACAACCTAAATGGCATTATCATAAGCCAGAGATAACTCAAGTCTGCAGAACCCTTTCATTGAGATGTCATATAGCATCCCTTACAAGATTTCTATTGCAGCCACATCCATTTAACTGAAGGTGATATGTCCTCATTTGATCCCATAAAGGAAAATTCAGATATAAAGGAATTAACTGCATTGCAAAGGCTAAGGGAGGGAAGAGTTGTGCTCCCAAAGAAGAAAATCTTATTTAATCTGGTAGCTTCTTTTCAAGCACCTGAAACATTAAGATGACCAGGACACTTCAGACTAGCCCTCTGCTCTTTAAATTCTGCTACAAACTCTACATTTGTGTTTTGAAAGCTTTTCTCTTTCTCACATCAGTGAGAAAACTAAGTGCAGAATGTATCTTGTTTTCTAGTAAATGTAAATTTAAAAAATAGAATTTCCTGAAAATTCAGCCTACTGCCTGTTGCATCATGTAATTCACAGAGATCAAAGCACAGACACACTTTAGGGACAATGGACAACTTAATCTGATATTTGAGAAATTAAATTATATATGAATTACGTAAAAAATAACTTTTTTACTGAGTGGTGGCAGTGTTTTGAAAAATGCATGAATTTATCATTGTATCTTAGAGAGGTTTCTGCTTTGATGTTCTCCCTGTGTGGACTGTGCAGTTTTCAGAAATAAAAGTTAAATCCTTCCTTTTAAGTGTCTTCATCTGTACTTTCCTCAGGTGTGAGGAATTCGGAAGAAGAAGAGTTTGAGAGGATGGCTGGGTTTTTTCACACTGGGAAAACCCAATCTGAGCAGCATATAGCTGAGCAGAAGGCAGTTGCTCAGATAAAAGCCAGGTTTTTTGCCTCCATTTTCCAACAAGACCTCTCCACGTGTCTCTACTGCTGGTGCTAAACAGAAGCTTTGAAGAGCATTTTAAAGATACAATGAGAAACAACATCTCACTCTGTGTACCTGGCAAAATCTCAGAAATCCTAGGTGAGCTGTAGTCATAGCTGCTCAGAAAGACAGCACCCCAGTAATGCTACTTGCCAGAGAACTGTGACAGTAACAAGCTGTTTGTGGCAAGGCAAAGCGTAATGATACCTGCATACATACAGTGAAAGCTGGCCAAAGTTATTTTTATGAAGCTGTAGTTAGGAGCTGAGTTAGAAACATTCTCCTTTGTCCCATCCAAACCTTGGAGGTATGCCATTGCATGTCAGAATGCAAAGTCAGACCGTAAAAAGAAATATCTTACTCCTCGACAAGAAGGACTGGTCTAACTCAAACATATCTCACTTGGTTCTTTTAGAGAAGTTCATTTCTTGCTTGTTTCACCAGACATCTTTCTCTTGCAGTGAGAGCACAATCCCTGGACTCAATGCACATTTTAGTGTGATGATGGTAGTGACCCCTCAGAAATATTGAACCAGTGCTGAGCTTCTGGAAGAAGACTTCAAACAAAGCAACTCAGATTTTTTAAAAAGTGTCAAAATCTAAAGTTATCAGGATAATATTGGAATCAATAGGACAATTTATCCTTTCCAATTTCAGGTGCTTCACAGGGATGACAAAGTTAGGATCTCCTCCATGGGCAACGCCACCTTAGCGTGAACAGTGGGAACTATCCAAGAGACTCACCAGTTTCAAGCAGCCTACAGGAGCTGAGGGCAGCCACCACACAGCAGTCTCTCCCCTTTGTACTGGGAGCTCCTCTAGGCACAGCCCAACCTTTCTGAGGATGCTGGCCAAGGTGAGGTGACACAGAGTGGGTAAGGATGCTTCTCTCGTCACAGTGGGATTGAGCAGGCATCAGCTTCAGACTAGTTAAAGCCCTGCAGTCATGCTGCTAGCCAGCTGCCTCTGAGAAAAAGCAGGGACAAAGTTATAATGGCTGAGAAGATTAGGAGTAGTATTTGGTGTATTTTTTTTCTCATGACAGAGTAATAACAACATAAATATTGGTAGAAAATTCATAGTAATAAGCAAAAGGTGACTACAGAATATATGGTTTTGATAAAAAGGCAATTACTGCTTTAGTTATTAGAGTCTCCTCAATCCCTCAATAGTCATGATGCATCTCAAGGGTCACTAATAAAACTTTTCATAAATTTTGATCTGTATTTTCACTGTTCACCACATCACATAGTTCTAACCTTCACAAATAATATGATCATCTCATTCCTCAAATTGTTTGTTTTTCTTTTCTTTTAAAAGGACTGATAAACTCAGAAATCAGCCTATACAGCTTTAAATTTTTTCTTTTTTATTTACTCTTCAGACAACATTTGTTCTGGCTACTGCAAAGAATTTGTGAAGACTGAACAAAAATGCCAGTGAGGTTATCAGAAAGAATTCTACTCATTGCAGTGTGGATAGCTTCAGCCTCATTAAACTCACATTTCACTACATCTACTTCATTTACAATAGGGTGATGGAGAGAAGGAATTAATTCCATATCCCTTCAAGCCTTCTCTGTCACTAAGCAGTTGGTAATGTTTGATTTCCTTCTCCTTGGGTGGTTAATTTTTACTGGCAGTAGAGAAATGTAATTACCTTCATTCTAGTATATTTCTGGGCTATACCTGGTCTCCCAAACATACCAAGAACATCAAAATTACCTACCGCAGGATTTTCAACATATATATATATTAAAATTACATATTAGATTCAGCAATTCCTTTTCCCCTGCAGCAACAAATTTCATCTTTGTGAGTTAGTATTGTATGAAATATAAGCTGTGCATTCAAATACAGAGAATTTGCAGAATTCTATGGTTTTTGCCATTTGAAATCCATTTTCAGGCCATGCCATCTAATAAATACCAGATCTCAATTTATGTTCAGGTAGAGCATTATAATAGCATTCTTGGAACTCTATCTCATTATTGCACCCTGCCTATATAAGATGAACATTTTCTTTTAGGCATAGATGTCAACCTGTATTGATTATATTCTCCCACTCCTAATAATTGGTATGAAATCATTCAACAGTCACTGCAGAGAAATGCACAGCCCATTCAGTAATGAGCCATTCTGCAACACATGAAAAGCTAGCAAAAACCCACCTTCACCAAACGCTAAAATGACATATTAAAACTTGCAAAACTTGGTAGTGTATGAAAGAAAATTTGAGCCTTCTCTAAGGCTTTGAGCAAGCAGTACATGAGTGCCATCCCTTACCTTTCCTTAAGTATGACACAAAGGGCAGCATTTTAAATTGCTTATTAACTTTTTTGCTTGCAGAAGAATGGCCAAAACTGTTTGAGATTGAATGGAGTCTATTTATGGTCCTTGGATTTAGAACTTGGTAATTTTTACCTTAGAATGCCTTTGCGTTCCATTTGGTTTCCCTACTTTATTTTGCTGCCATAATAGATCAGGCTTCTGTCTCAGGAAAATATCTGAGAATACTGCTATGGAGCAACTGGAGAAAGAACCACCTGAAAAAGAGTTCAAGAGATCATCTGGTCCCTGCCCTACAATGATGGAGAGCGAACCCTGCCAGATCTGTGCCCAGTTGCTTCTTGAAATTAGCTGATAAAAAGTATTCCAAAGCTTCCCATCTCTCTGTAACTACATACCTTAAGAGTTGATCTTTTTTCCTCAATGTCAGACCTTTACTTTCTTTTCTGCAATTAAAGTGATTACTTCTTTCTGGCTGTGGAAAACAACTGGATGTGGGAAGCAACTACTTGTTATGTTCTTTACAGTTATCCTTTACATATTAGGAATGTTATCCCAGAATTGCAGAATGGTCAAGGGTTGGAAAGGACCTCTCCACATCATCTGGTCCATCTGTCTTGATAAAGCAGGTTGTCTTAGAGCCCACTGCACATGAACATGTCCAGGCAGGACTTTAATACCTCCACAGAATGAGATCCCACAACATCCCTGGGTAGTGTGCTCCGTCACATTCATAGTAAAGAAGTTTTCCCCCATGTTCAGGTGAACTTCCTCTGTTCCTGTTCGTGCCCATTAGCCCTTGTCCTGTTGCTGGGCACCACTGAAAAATGTCTGGCCCCATCCTCTTGACACTCAGCTCTTAAATGTTTATAGGTGTTGATAAGATCCCCTCTCAGTCTTCTCTTTTCTGGGCTAAGCAGACCCAGGTGTCTCAGCTTTTCCTCATAAGAGTGATGCTCCAGTCCCCTAATCATCTTCATGGCCCTCCACTGGACTCTCCCCAGTCTTGTCTTTCTCTCCTTGTCTTTCTTGAGCCAGGGAGCCCAGAACTTGTCACAGTGCTCCAGATAGGTCCTCACTGGAGCAGAGTAGATGGAGAGGATAACCTCCCTCAACCTGGTGGCCACACTTCAAAATGCATCCCAGGACACCATAACCCTTCTTGGCCACAAGGGCACATTGCTGGCTCACGGTTAGCTTGTTGTCCACTAGGACTCCCAAGTCCTTCTTATGTAAACTTATGTTACACTATGTTTATGTTACATATTACATATGTTATGATGTTTCCTACCTCTATTCTCTCCTCCTAAGACTAAACAAAGGCAATCCTTCCAACCTGCACCTCAGAAGTGATATCTTCAAGTCATCCATCTTATTAACATTGCCTTCCAGCTTTTGGCATGGTCCAATTTGTCTGCAGTTTTCAAGGGGAATGTTCAACATTTCTCGAGCTGGTATAACTAAAAGGTAGGGAGATTGCCCAAAGGAAAATCACCTTCACCTAGGATTCCGGGTGCTGTTGAAGACCCAGAGCCCATGCAGAGGCTATGTCCCCGCCATCCACCCCTTTCCCTCCTGATGGCAGTCCCACCTGGTGCCCCAGTGCCAGTGCTGCCTCTAGGCAGGGGAAGGGACTTCCAGGATCTCCTGGAAACACACTTGGCCCTGTTCATGCTCCCCCCTTTCACCTAGTGCTTTGCTTTGGAAGCAACCTGTGTAGAACCAGTGCCACTGAAAAAGGGTCCTCCTTACCACCCCTATGCCCCTGCTGAAGAGAAAGAAAGAGAGAAGGGCACCAAGGCTGGGAGGTGGTTTTCCGTAAAACATTATTTTACGTGAATTAGAGGGTGCCTTTAAGGAATACTGTGTCCATCTCACATGATACATAGCAAGCAAGGGAAATTGTGAGGATCCGTCCTTGACCTGTGTTGAGGAACATCTGGAGGTAAAGCTGATGTTCCCAGTGCTATCAGGCATGCAGGAGTCCTGGTCACCAATTTTTTTTCCTGTTTTTTTTCTGAGATAGGGTGAAATTCTGCTAGGAAACACCAGGAATTTGATTTGCAATGTGTGCACCAGTGACCACAGAGAGAACATGGGGAATATCCTTTCTCTTGGCAAAATAAAGGTCCAGGTGGGAAAAAGAAAAAAACCAAAAACAGAACTGAAAACAATCTTATTATCTGGTTACTAATCTTTTTGCTAAAAAGAATCTTTTTCAATACAGTGGCTACAACAGTTCAGTCACCAGCATCAAGACACCTAATGTCATTTGAAATTTCCTGCAGGTCTTCCCAGCTGACAGATGCTGCCCCACAAGCGTACAGCCTCCCCATGGCTGGATATTCTCCAGTCCTCTACAGACGTCTTAATCATCAAAACAGCAAAAATTACACCATATTCAGGCAACTTAATCAGTCTCTGTACGTCAACTGCTTGCACAGCTGGACAAAAAATCTACAAGATATAAATTAACATGAGTTTTGTTTGTTAACTGTAGATATCCTTGTGCTTTTGCAGGCCAGATAGATTTCTAGTGCCTCATGTTATGCAGATTTACGCTTCCTGAGGATGTGCAGGCGCAAGAAGTATGATTTCCTGTCTTTGTCCAGTAATAAAGGAGCTCACTATTAACTTAACCTGTGTGTTTACATTTGAGTCATTCTCTGACTGAAGTACCTTTTTGTTTTAGAAATCATTCCATAAACTCCAAGTATAGTTATTTATGTCAAAGAGTGATAACCATAACCAAAATAGACTTCCATGAAAGTTTTACTGGAAGAACTAAGTGTAAAATTGAGGCTTAGCTGTTCATTTGGGTCAGCATCTGATTATCATCTGTTTTTCCAAGTATGCTTCTGCAAGTGATATTTTATGTAGCTATAGAATGATGCATCTACGTCCTTCCTTATCTCCTTCTGCAGCTACTAAAAAAAAATAGACCCTTAAGGCCAGTCTGGATGGGGTCTTGGGCAGGCTGACCTAGTCGGATGTATCCCTGCCCATCACAGGGGGGTTGGAACTGGATGATCTTTAAGTTTCCTCCCAACTCAAACTATTCTATGATTCTATGATCCTATACTCTAGATTTGTCACTGTGGATAAATACAAAAGGCCAGGAAGGAAGTTTACACATATGTAACTTACTTTATTCCTTGATGTGGTTTTGATTGCTTCAACTAGGTCCACTTTAGGACATGTATCTTCCATCTCACTCTATGGAAACATTGCTATTATGGTCTAAAACACATCCCTACTCTTGTCTTAGGCATGGGACCTATAAGAGTATGCAGAAGGATAAACCCAGCTTTGGAGCAGAGGAACAGCCACATGGGCCAAGCAGAAACTCAGGGCCAAGTGCTGTGCAGCTTTAGGCATCATCAGTCTGTATTAATGGTGACAGCAATGAGGACATGAGCCAGTCACCACCAGCTGGCTGTGCAGCCAGAGAAATCCCTTACCTGGTCTTGTAATTGGAAGGTTGTTGGAAGACCCACTGATCAACACTTTGAAACATCTTGATATAGGTTATGAGGGGAACTGGGAGGGATAAATTCTCCCAATGTTTCATGGCAGTTATGTGTTCATTCATACTGAGGGAAACCATTTAATTTCTCTTAGCAGACAACCCAAAATATTTCTGACAATCTGTATGGTGAAAATACTTATTAACAAGCAGAAATTGCAATGTATGAAATTACAGCTTTTAATTGAAAACTGGCATTAATTCAAATATGTTGCTGGAAAGGGAAATATGATTTTTGATGAGTGCTGAGTCCCATATTGGACTGTTATTTACTGATGTTTTTATACATACAAAGTATACACTCGGTAACAATCCACTTCAGTAAATTAGCAGGGTACAGCTGTGGTGAACAATTATTGCAACTGCACCAGTATTGGATACAGGCCCTTCTGATCTGCATTCGGACATATAGGCTTTCCCCTGTAAAGTTACTGCTTATTTATATGAATTTTAAAAATTGACTCACTTTTTAATAGGATTTGGCTATGTTATCTGCAGTATACAAGAATAGCAGCAGGGCTAAAATGCTCCAGCATGACTCAGAGAGTTAAGAAAAGCCTCCTGCCACCCTGCTGATATGATGGGAACTCTCATGCAGAGTTGCTAACTGCTTCCCTGCAAAAAGTCTTCCCCGTGTTAATACATCCCTGCTCTCTGTCTTCACATCACCACTTCCATACACATACATATACACACACCGTGTGGGCAAGCACACTGCAAAATAAATGTCCTCAGTGAAGTTATCCATAATATTCCTGTTGAGTTAAACTTTTCACCTCGGGTTTTGAAGCCAGTGTACCAGTGTAAAATTATATCTAAACTGTGAGCCTGAGAACAGCATGGTGTGTTTATATTTTGATTTACCCTGGGAAAGCCAGTGTGCCAAAAGTTTGACATAGCCTCAATAGATCGCCGGTGCCCTAGCTGAGATGTGGCAAAGTGCCCCACTGCTGCAATCCATGGCCAGTCCACACTCTGCAAGCACTGTAGCACAGTCCTTGACCAGATTTGCTGTTTTGGTAGGTATAGGACCCCCAAGTATCAGTTTCACCTTGTAGCCCTGCTTACTGCTAGGCCCATCTTAAGGGAGAAGCAAAATCATATTTATTGTCACAGAAACAAGGGACAATGTAATTTACTTATGGAATTGGGAACAAAGTCTCAAAAAAAAAAAAAAAAGAGAAAATTTAATGATAACAGCCATCTGAAGTATTTCTCTGTCCTAATCTGCTCTGTAAGGACTCGTTCACAGATGTCGCTGAGCATACACCATGGGTAAATTCTCACAAACACATAACCATCAGACCATTATTTTGGAGACCCACATCTCTTCCTCTGCTCACTGTCCCCTGCTTGTTTGCTTTCTTACAAAAAAACCCAAAACCTCTAAATCCTAATGAACCATCAAAATTTGCCTTATCTCTCTAGTACTTCCTTTTCCATCTATTAACGTCAGAGTTTACGTTGTATTTCAACTTCATTTTGTTTTAACCCCCTGCCAATCTGTGCAAACAGGTCCCTTGAGGCCAGTTTCATGTGTCACTAGTACTGTGCCTGGTGCCCAGAACAGCTAGCCAGGTCCCAGCTGATGTTTAACCACTGGGGTAAATGCTGCAAAATAGATCATTGTAATGAACTTTCCCATTTCCTCTACGCATTTCCACCATCAGTTCAGCCAGTCCTGTGTTTTATCACAAAACTTCAAACATTACATATTTACTGTTCCTTAAGAAACAGTAGCACTTCACTAACACCCGGTTCAGCAGGTTTTCTCCACAGAAAACAGCACCTGAACACTCTGTAACTGGGACATGCAGCAGAGTAAAAAGTGAGAACTATAAGATGGTTGTCTTTGGCTTGGAACAATATGCTCTGGGTAAGCACATTGCTTGGGATGAGTCTGAAGAGGCTCAGAGCAGTGGAAGCAAGCTCAGAAAAAACCAAGCTTGCCTTCCTGTTTACTACCAGGGGCGCCTGTGCCCTGCAGACCCTGGCATGCGCCCTTCAAAATCCAGTTCTGAAAATGGAGAACTTTAGCACAGAGAGTCTTGGTCCTCTCTTCCTGGTGTCCTGGGTGAAATCTTGACCGCAAGCATGCAATGGGACCATGGGAGATCATATTGCTCCTCCACGCACAAGGATAAAACACTGACATTCTGATTCAGCAACCCTTCAGAGATGCTCGAACAGCCTGGCCATGAGGAAGTATAGAATGCCCTCCTTTCTGCATCAGTTTTGTGTTCACAGTAGGAAAACAAAAAACATTTCTGACTAGAAAAACACAGTAGATCAAAAGCCAACCCTTACTGCTCAGAGTATACATTTCTCTAACTAGGGCACCTTCTTTATTTCTCTGTTTTTCTAATAACTGCTATGGCAACAGGGAATATGAACATTAACAAATGGAATGGACTAGGAGGGGAGGCACTGAAACAGAAAGACCATATTACATGAGTGGACTATCTGTAGTGATGCAAACGCCAGCGAGTCTAGAATTGATTTAATAAGTGATATGCAAGAGATACAAATTATCATGCCTAGAAAATAGGGTACGTGGTATAAAGACTTCCCAGTTGACTCCTGGTAAGCTGTATTCCGTAAAATTATCTTGACCTCTTTAAGTGCAGAGACATTGGTTGAAGTAGCCAGTATTTGTTATCTGCAGCAAACCTGAGCAATTACTCTTCAATATAAAAACATGTTTAAAGCAATTTCTGTTTCTCATGTTGCAGTACTTTCCAGAAGGGGCTGTAATGTCTGGCTGCACTCATCTGCCAGCACCAGCACTTCATGCATTCCAAAAACCAGAGGACTGAAATGGGCACCGCAAATATCCTTTTAAAGCAGGACTGGCAAGTAGGAAAAAATTAAATATAGCTCTTAATCTGCAGTTGCAATCAAATGTAGACACAAATATCAAAATAATGCAAAGCAAGTGTATCTCAAAAGAAAGATATTACGATACGAGGTAACAGGAATAGTATCAGAACATGTGATTTCTATTCTCCTTACTTCTTCTCATTTCTGGGTGGAAATCCAGTTCACTTTTAACCCTTTTTACAGGCAAGTCCTTATTTTTGCACTCTTTGGGTCTATCACAAAATACATGGAAAAAAGAATTTGTGAGGGTACAAACCTGGTAATTTTCACTTGTCATTGGCTGCAGTCATTTTTCTGACTTTCTCTTCTTGAGTTCTTTTTAACATATATGTACATTAAACATATATACAATGTAACCAAATCAAGAAAAGACAATTGTTTTGTCCTAGAAAATCATCAAAGAATAAACACAGAGGGTTTACTACTGAGAGTTTAATGCTGGAGTGCTACTTGCTCGCTACTGTTATTTGTTATATAGCTATTTATAGTTACATAAATTTAACTAACTGTTGCACTAGTTTCCAGGAGCCATAAAAAACCTTCATGTGAACTGGTATCAAGCCCCATCAGACTGTCTACCCATCAAGCAATCTTCTAGGAAAACCTTCAAGAGTCAATACAGACTTATTCCTCAATAGGTGATATGCATTCTTCTCAGGCCTTCAAAAGAAAATACAAACTAGCAAGGCCTGTGACACAGGTCTGTGTGCTCCTGAGGGTGCACAGCAACTAGGGCAACTGAGCTCAGTCCCAATGCAGTTTGCAGATACTACTAATAATAATCAGTTAAAAGCTACCATACTGAAGAATTTACCATAATTAAGAAATTCCAGAAAGAAGAGAAAAAAATATCACACTAGCTTTGAAGCTGAACTGAGTTTGCCCCTCTGCCCAACAATGTCAGAGGCTGTTAGGGCCTCCCAGGCATTCACCTACCTCTGGATGGTGACAGGACCACAGACAAAAACAAGCTACCTCCTACCTCACAGCGCTGTCATCTCCCAAGTACAACCATCACTGCTCCTTGGTTTCTGCCCACCAGAGCTCTGAGAACTCTTCACGAGCCATCAAAGCAGAACCTTAACTTCAGGACATTTGTTTGCCATTGAGAAACTTATCATAACTTTTGTTTGAGTGGGAAATAAGGAGTGAGCAGTGGTTTTGCTAGAAATGTTCTGTAGGATATACAGCAACACAGTAATGATGCAAATGGTCACAACAAGGTGGAGATGCCTGTCATCTACTTTGTTTTAACACTGAAATGTGGTCTCCCTCAGCAGACATGCTAAGACCCCACAGTGCAGAATAAGTTAATATTTACTGTACAACCCAGTAAAGAAGACTGTTTCCTTTTTAGAGGTTTAAATTCATGCAATACATCTATGAAAGATAAAGCTTGAATACCTATGAATTCAAACATGTTCAGTTTTCTTTTCCACATATGTGAATACCATGATTAAGCAATTCACTCTACATACAGTTTTCTAAATTGGTTTTAACACATGTAAATAACTTTATTTTTAGATCACAGTGTTCCAAGTTTTATTATCACAATATCGTGTCTCATACACCCTTCCAAAGTCCAAATACATGCTGGAAATAAACTCTGCTTGTCCGACCAGCTCTACTTTCTGATACATTCCTGCCTACTATATTTAAGTCTAAGCACTGTTGCGTATTTGTGGATTTGAATACATACAACATGGAAAGGATTGCAAGTGGGTTTACCAAAAGTCTTCTGTAAAGACCACTCCCAAAAAATACTCTGGGAAAGGCTAGGCTTGTTGCAGGTTTGCCTGTTCATCTGCCATAGAGGTACAGTGGAACTGTTTTTTAAAGTCTGAAAAAAATTGCTAAACAAGGGAGCTAACTCCTGCAGATGACACATGGAGTTTCCTTTCTTCATCTAGCTTCCTCCTGCAGCCTCAGGACTTGTCCTAGAGAAGCTGCTGTGAGGAGAGCAGACAAACAAAGCAGGCTGTACTATGCAGGACTACAAACAGGAATAATCCCAAGGAGGGCTGTTTTGGGCACACAAGCATTTTGAGCCGAACTGTTATGAAACAGGACTAGACTCTGAGACCAACACAGTGAAGTGAAGTTGGCAGTGAAGTTACTAGCATAGCTGAGCCCTTGTCTCTGCAGTAGTACAGGTTTTCCTAGAGTGATTTCCCCTCTGATTCAGAAGATTTTTTCCCAGTTTGCAATTAGCATGAGCTAGCTGGACCACAGGCACAGTAAGTGCTGGGGGCTGCTTCGTATGGCATTCTCCCAAAGGAGCTCAAAGCTGATAGTGCTTGGCCCAAGGATTTACAAGCAGTGCTGAAAGAGTACTTGCAGCATTGTCTGGTAGTGTATTACTGCCCAAATGATCTTCTGAATCAGTGGAGAAAGAGGAGCTACCTCTCTGCTCCTGCCAGTGTGTCAGGTGTAAAGAACCTTCCACATCCTTAAACGCTTGAAGACAAAGAAGCCTTGGAATTACAGCAAGCTACAGCCCTATGGAGGTCATGAAATTTAACTCTATGGAGCTGAGAGGTGACTGGAAAGAAGAAACCTACCCCCCAGAGATGACCACTGAAATAACCCTTTACCAAGAACGTTATGGGTATAGTTTACACATTCCTGCTTTCAGACACAAAAGTAACCACTCACCAAGCAGGACCACTTGCAACATTCCAGATCCATACAGCTCTAGAAGGAAAGCTTTATCTAGCTGAAGAAGCTAGACTTGGGGCTGAAGAGGGATCGATGTACAGGCAAGGTCAGAACAATGCAGGCTTTCCAAATTGTATCTGTCTCCTGTAGGGCTTTGCAATGTCTCTGGAGGGGAAAAGCAGCAGGTTCCCACTTTGCCTCACTCCTTTCACTAGGGTTTGCCAGCCAACTATTCTTCATGAAGCTCTTTTCAACTCTGCCACTGTTGGGCACTTCGTGCTTTTTATAGCAACCTTTGGCTTTGGAAATTATTTATTTCCCCACAGTTTCCAAAACACAACCCTTTGCAGGCTTCAGGGTACAAAAGCAGATGGACACATAGTTTAGAAGTGAAACAGGATAGGCAATTTCTGGGAGACTATGAAGGAGTAAAAGTATTTGTGTAGACAAGGGAAAAGTATTACTCAGCCACCTGTTTTTCTGATCTTAACAGTCATTCCTGACTCCCAACAAAGTTAATAAAATTACTTTTTTGCTCTGCAGTTCATTCGATCTCACTTGGCAAAGCATCTCATCACACAGCAACTATCCCCACTAAGCAAGAATAGGCCAACCCTGGTGGTTCACGACCTGCTCTGCCTGAACCCTTCAGGCATGGATCCTCCATCAGAGGAGCAAGGAGAATCATAGAATCATAGAATCACCAGGTTGGAAAAGACCCAGCAGATCATCGAGTCCAACCATTCCTATCAAACACTAAACCATGCCCCTCAGCACCTCATCCACCCGTGCCTTAAAAACCTCTAGGGAAGGTGAATCAACCACCTCCCTGGGCAGCCTCTTTCAGTGCCCAATGACCCTTTTTGTGAAAAAAAATTTCCTAATGTTCAGCCTGAACCTCCCCTGGTGGAGCTCGAGACCATACCCTCTTGTCCTGTCCCCTGTCACTTGGAAGAAAAGGCCAGCATCCTCCTCTCCACAACCTCCTTTCATGTAGTTGTAGAGAGCAATAAGGTCTCCCCTCAGTCTACTCTTCTCCAGGCTAAACAACCCCAACTCTCTCAGCTGCTCCTTATAAGGCCTGTTCTCCAGCCCCCTCACCAGCTTCCTTGTTCAAGGAAGAAGCTACAAGAAAAGTTACAAGAAGTTGCACCTCTTGTAATTTTGGGCTAAAACCAAAGCAAATTTCCAAGCTTTCTCCCCCACCCTTACCACTTCAGTCTAAATTTGCCCATTTGACACACCTTGGTCTCTGTTCCCCTGATGCAACACATATGCCCACATGGCAGCTGGATGAGCTGGTGAAGCTAGCCCCACACTGCAAGCTTTTGAAAGTTCAGGGGCTCCTGGCAATCTCAAGAGAAACAGTCAATGGGAAAAGACTGCCTGCAGCTTTAGGGTGGGAAGGAAGTGCTGGCACAGTGCTGTACTGCAGGGAACTGGAGAAGTGAAGGAACAAGAGCATCTGAGGGTCAATGGATTTGCTAATGTATCTTCCAGCTATGAAAAATCACAATAATGGCAGGTATGACCTGTATAAAGTAGGGCCTTTCAATGGAAAGAAGCTAAAACAGACCTAGAGAAATTTTTTTTCACTGTCAAATTCTTCATATTTCATGATAATTTCTGTTGAATTTTTTTTCTGCAGTTTTAAAACTTATCCCCCAGAATCTTATAATTAATGTTCGTCTTTCTTTTAAAGAGATAAATTGGCTTCAAAATCCTTTTCAAATGTTATAATTTTCCATTAAGCTTATTTAGAGGCCACCCAGAAAGTCCATATGCAACTATATATATCAAGTGATATATCAGCTATATAAAGAGCAGATATGGGTATTTTATGGGTGTGTATCCACATCTGGTAAGTCATATCGTGCAGCTTTCCCAAATCAAACACTCTGTGGGAGGGATTGAAAGACTTTACTAAATACTTTTTTTTTTTATTTCTTTCTTGCAAATGGAAAATAAACAGCTTAATACACATCATTTGTTCTAAATAAGTACAGAAATTGACTTATTTTGAACCTTCTCAAAACACCATTCATCATCATCAAATCCTGCCACTTCATATCAATTAATTTCTTGATTTATAAGCAGCTGAAGGGAATGGATTTAGGTAATACCTTAAGATATAATTGATGAGCTCAGTGTTGCAGATCCCTGTGAGTCAAATAGCTGGACCAAGCTACTTCAGCCTGACTGAAGAGGTTTTTAGTGAAATGTCACAAAAGCATGTGAGGAGTTATTGCCCATCAACACTGGATATTGGTTGGTCCACTGACTGGACAATGACACATTGCCTGCAGCTGCTGCAAGTCCTCCTTACTTCCAGCTTTTAACACAGTGCAGTTTCTTCAGGTGCTGATTTGCAATAGGTTGCAAATGAATCATGTTGTCCCAGTTATGACGTTTTAAAAACTAATGCCTGTTTTCCATTTTTAAGAAAGGGGTTGGTTTTTGATGCAATCATTGAATTCATTGCCCAGCCTCATGCTTCCAGATTTTCTTGTCAAATTATCCTGAAGGTCTTAATGTTTTCTTGCAGTCATAAAGGTATGATTTCTCACAGGTTTTTATTCTCAAAAGGACAGATATGGGGAAGCATTTAATAAAAATCTACTCTTCATACCCCTTACACACATTATCCCAAGGTCTCCACATCTCCCCCATAGCCTGAAAACCAGATGTAGCTGTACTGGTAATGGAAGTGGGTGGGGATAGAGATGATGTCTGAGAATGCTTTGATGCCTCCCAAATTTCTCACCCTTCAAAGTGCAGCAGAAGTGAACACACATTCTCTGACCTCTCCAGTGCAGCCAAGGGATAAATGATTTGCAGTCCAGCTTGTGGCTTCTGCTCTCTGCAGTGCTGGCCCCAAGGCAGAAGGACAAAGCAGAGGTGCTATGAATTACTGGGTTGCTGGACTTCATGTTGGCAGAGGAATTCAAGGGCTTGCCTAGTAGTGGCAGTTCTCACCACAGCCAAAATTTCTCAAAAGACTATAAAGGGAAGTATTTTTCCACTGGCAAACCTTGAGTGCATTCTGTAGTATCACATGGAATAAAAGCTATGCTCCTTGATGACCTAGAGGGGGAAATAAGGTGAAATTTCTGTGTGTTGTGCCAGATATTTCTTGTGGAAATCAAGACAGTGACTGTGGATTCAAGTTGTGCTGAAAAGACCTGTAGTTAGCACATTAGAAACACGTATTCCTAACATCAGCTATCCCATTTTCAATTTATCTGCAAGTATGTCTCCTACAGAGCTTGAAATTTAGCTGCTACAGAGCAATATAGATACTCTCCCTCACAATCGCAAATTGGTTGGGTGTTTTTTTATTTATACTTAAGCCCTATTTTCTGTGGTCTTGCAGAAAAAAAAGGCACAATTTCTTTTCCAGGCTGAGGGCACACTGCTGGGTATGACACAGACCAGGTGAAGTCCTTTCATAGAGAAATAGATTCAAATGGGATCACACGGAGTGAAAGAAAAACTCATCTAAGACTCTCCACACCAGTTAAGAGTTGGTCACTTTCCTTGGGTAGGCAAAGAGGGCACTAAGGGGAACAAAAAGCTTTACCTTGCCCCTATTGGCTCCATTTGGCATGACTTGTGCCATTTAAAGTAACTGCTCTATCTTAGCATAGAGAAAGTCTATTAACTGGTGATTTCACAGTGTCATAGATCAGATCCACATTCATTAAGCTTCAATGGTCTCCATGTGCTCCGTCCTCTCCAAGCAGTGTTTGCTCCTACACTATCCATCTTTAAGATTATGTTATATTTCTCTTAATTCCACTAGCAGAATAAAACATCTAGGAGTTGATTACACTAACGTCAGCGGGGAAAATGTGAATACATGTTGTAAGCAGCATAGGATCAACCTCTGAGACTGACCTGGATTTGATGTGGGACAGGGAGGGATGATTGCATCAGTGAGAGTAAGTAGATGTTTTCATTTTCATCTGTAGCAAGATTTATTCTGAAGTGTTAAAAAATAGTCCTACACGAGCAAACATGTACACATTCACACACACCCCTGCCCACAAAATTTTGTCAGCTTAATTCAAAGCATATGAGAACATTTTGCCCTTGAGTCTACAAATAGTTCATCCTTGAGGGCATCAATATGCAGTATGTAGTATAGAGAAATAAATGTAGAAATATCAGTACTGGTATAATAAAAGAACAGAAACTGATACTGTAAAAAGCTGAGCAAGATTCTAACTTCCCTTGTGGGAGCAGACAGGAATATGATTTTTCCTTCTATGTGATATCTGCCTCCTTTTAGGACCCCGTGTATTCAGCTCACTTGGAGCTGTTTCATTCCAGCAGCGGGTGTTGCACAACTTGCCCCACAGCTGTTATCAATTAATAACAATGTGATATTATAATAAAATGAATAGCCTATTAGTTCACATCCTGGTTTATTTTCACACCTCACTCTCGAGAAACACAACAAGCAGCTGCTCTGTGACTTTAAATTCATCCCTATTCATTTCCTATGGGTTGTGCCTGGACACCAAAATGTATTATGCATGCACACCAACAAAAAGAGACTCATTTTTGCTTCAAGCATTTGAAAATAATACATTGGATCTGATGGTTATATAAATAGTAGTAATTATGCAGAAAACAGCCCATGTTCCCTTGGTAATGGCACCTCATTAATTTTGCTGAAACCTCTCTAAATTATAGCAATGAATTCTGCTGTCAGGTTTTGGGTTGAGTTTTTTCATTTGTTTGTTTTTCTCTTTCATGAGCAAATTGTGCCATAGAAAAGCGAGTCGAGAACATTTCTTCTGTGTTGCAGCGGATAAATTGCCCATCAGATAAAACAGCAGTGGGAGAGAGGAAGAGCTGCGATGGATAGTAGACCCTAAAATTGTGCTTGATAACAGCTGTAAAGAAAGTACTACTTTGACAAAGAATTCAAGAAGTAGTTCCAGAAACGGTGGAGCCTGATTTCCAATGGATTTGTATCTTGTGCATAGCTGAATTGCATGAAGGCTGCCATAGGAGCTCACCATGACAATAGGCATGAGAACACTCTGGGGAGAAAGAAATTTCCATTTTGAGAAAAACTGCAGTTACCCAGGGTTGGGTGTTTTTTAGCAGTATTTACCAGATCATCTCCTTAAGAGCCAGTTGCTGACAGAGGAGAGGACTTTTCACTTGTTATTGACCCTGCGCATCATGCAGTTGAAAGTCAACCATGAAATACGTATCACCGGAGGTCCTGAAGACAGCCATGGTCTCTGTATGGGTCCTTTGGCAGCTAGTATGGTTTGAGATCAGGCTAGAATCTCTTTCCCTCAGGGAAAGAAATGAGTGGAAATGCAGTGTCTTTGCAGCCTTCGGCAGTCTATCAGATCTGGTCAAAACTGAACCGCAAGTCTGAAAGTTATTGAGAAGGGAGGTGATGATGGACGCATCTGTGCCGCAATGGAGAATGAGTTTAGTCTCCTTGGAAACCAGGCTAATAAAGAGATACACTTTTGTTATTGTCACCTTTCTAGTTCCCAGGGCTAGCTGGTAATAGTGTCACCAAATGATGGCCTCTGTGTAAAAGTCTACATATATACGTCTCAGGCTTTGGAGGTCCAGACATTTAATGCATATATTTCTTTTCAATAGACAAACAGTAAAGAAGTAGCCTCTGCTCTGTAAAATTAAGTATCAAGAAGATTTTCACCTGTAAATCTTCTCTAAATCAATGGGACACCTTTGACAGGTACATTGTTAGAGATCTATTTGCTTGCATGCTGAAACAGTCAATGAAAACATAGGTCCATACGTGTGGTCAGTGTTCACAGTGCAGCCTGGGAGCAGGAGGTTGCCTGGAACTCTTTACTCCATGTAGATGGAGCCACCAGCTGTTGCTCCAATGATGTTGAACTCAAACAACCCCAGCACTTTTCAAAACATAATTATTTCAAAACATAATTATTTCACTCTTCATTCCCACTTTCAAAAGACTATGAAGAGGTTTCTTCAAAAGCTAAGATACTCAGAGTTATTTTGATTTTTATTTACAAAATATTGGCTAGATGAATAACTGCTATTAAATACTCCACAAATCCAATGAGGGGGTGACATTTTGTCCCTTATTACTCTCTGTGAGGTGCTAAAAAAGACTTTGGTTTGCATTTGGAAGGAGAGGAATTGCTATTGCAGAGCCTCCTGTACAAACTAACATTGCTTGTTAATTAAAGTGCTACTAACAAATTTCATTTCATTCTTTATACTACTGGATGCAGTAATAGGAAGAGCTAGTCAGGTTTATTCACTGTTGTCGCCCTGCTGCTCATACAGAAGCATAGAGATTCAACTCGCATTTCTCAGGTTTGCAACCTCAGTTAGTTGTAAGTGAGTTTCTGGTTATGTATTTTTCCCATCCTTTGTTAATTATACATAGTGGAGACCCCCACACTGGAAGAGACTCCTCGCAGGAGCTCCAGCCCACAGAGAGGAATCCATGCAGGTTTTCTGATAGGACCTGTGAGCCTGTGGTGGCCACAGGTGACTCGTGCTGGATCAGTCCATTCCTGAAGGACTGCATTCCACAGAAAGGATCCATGCTGGAGAAGTTCATTAAGTCCTGTATCCCATGGGAGGGGCCCTGCACTGGAACCAGGGAAAAGCATCAGTTCATCACCCATTGTCTCTGCCACAAACCACATTTCCAGTTCTCCTGTGCCATTCAGGAGGCAGAAGAATAACAAGTGAAGTTTCATCTAGGAAGAAGGTAGCAAGGGGGTAGAAGATGGGTTTAGGTTTGTTTTATTTCTCACTATTCTATTCTGTCACAATTAATTTGCAATTAATTAAATTAATTTCCCCAAGTAGAGTCTGGTTTGCCCATTATGTCAATTAGTGAGTGATCTCCCTGCCCGTATCTTGACCCATGAGTTTTCTTCATATTTTCCCCCCTTTTCTATTGATGGAGTGGATTGGTGAGCACCTGGCAGCCAGAGAGTCAGGGTAAGCCCATCACATACATTTACACAATGTTTACTTTATTTCAGAAGTCCTGCCGTGTGTATTTACTTTGTCAGTCTCCCTGTCTAAAACACCTTATTTGTCTGTCTTCTGTTGCATTTCTTATGTAAATACACAAGCACTCATGTATTCACTGAGCTTTAGTTACCAAAATGGCTTCATTTCTATTCACAAGTTGTGTTACTTAATAACTTTCTTTCATTTTGCTTGACCTTTCAAAGTCCATATTCCATCTTCACTAATGCAACACATTATTCATTCAGCTCCTGAGGTACATACAGTACTTTTGACAAAGGCAAAAATAGTCTGCCCTCTAACAAGCTTACAGCTGAAATAATACAAGACAGAAGAAGCCTGAGCTGGGGGCAATCAGGGACTGATAAGATTTGCACAGTATACGTTTGAGAATGAATTGACCACAGGATATATATAGATCATCACATCCTTGATGGCATGTAATTGTGTAATTGGTGTCTGATAAAGGCTTCAAGACATCAAAGAATTGTGGAGACTAAAAAAATAAGTCATCCTTAAACTGTAGCCTGGTGTGTTCCTGAAAAGGACTGTTTGATTCTGCTGCGTGCAGCAGCAGGAGAGTGGAATTTTTTTTATCGATTCATTTTACTTTTTCACAGTATTTTTGTATTTGCTTGTTGTGAACAGGGAAGGATGGGGGCTTGTTAGGGTGTAGGTTTGTAGAAGGTGAATGTCAAAACCATATGCATGAGGGACAGCAGTCGGGGAACAGAACCTTGTGAATGAATGAAGAAGTATTGGTGCAAGATCTAGTCAGAAAGCAGGCTCATTAAATGGCGTTGTAGTGGCCTTTCCATCCTCTCCTGTGGTAGTTCCTGTCTGTGCTCAAGAGGTTTGTTGCAGCAGCGACAGACATTGTGCATCAGGCCAAGTATTGCTGCATACAAATCAATTGCAGAATAACCCAACACTGGTTGCCAGTGTGCCACACAGAGCTATCAGCATGTGGCACCAACCCTGCTGACTTGCCAAACCTTGTGAAAATATACCATCAACTACTTTCCCAATAAGGAGTTGCTCCGGGTTTTGGAGAGGTAATAAAGGCAGGAAGGAGAAAGTGACCTGGTAAGTTGAGAAAAAAAAAGAATGGCATGGCCAGACAGCAGTCTTGCAATTGACCATGATCTACTTTTCAAAACCAGTGTGTATTCCATCTACAAACACTATATTTCATAATAAGTAGCACTATTGATAAAGTGGCTAGATGTTTTAAGGAAAAAAATGGTTTATTTGATGCTGTGGGAATAAGGCATTTGCACAGGCAAAGTATAATTAAATATCAAGTTCTTCACAGCCCTCACAACATAGCTGCAAGGTTAAGGTACCGTCTTTTTCCTTTGTGCACTGATTGCTTTTTGACTATACACACACGTATATCTCTTACATCAGGTCTGTCAGCTTGCTGGATTTGCTATTTGTTTCCCAGTGTGAAACAGTCTGTTCCTGCCAGAGAAAATACTTATATACTACTGTCTCTAGCTTCCCAAATACTAGTAGCATTCAGGAAACAATGACAGGGAATAGCTTGTTCAGCTTGTGTGTTTCTGTCACTAACTACACCTATAGACTGAAACCTCTTTAAAATACAGCTTTATTTGACTTTATATGACTGTTTGCCTAGAAAAACAGGTGTCTGAATGAAAATGGCTAAGTTAGGGGAAAGGCGGGCTGCAATTGCAACCTTTTAAATTTTTATTGGATTTCAAGTAGGAAGAATTTTTCTATGGGAAAAAAAAACCAGTCATTCCTGCATAGCATCTGTTTGGTGGCTCTGGAACCCCAGGTCCCAGGAACCACACTGGCATGTGGCCAGGCTGCTTTCTCCTTGGTTTCCTCTGTGCTATGTCCACTGAGTGTTCATTTTATTTCACTCCACAGAAGCCAGGCAACACTGTTCAGCTGAAATTTGTCAAGTACCTCTTGGTACTCCAGCACGTAATTATTTCTACAAAAACCTTTTTCAGCTCCTTCACTCACTGTCTACTTCTCCCTCCTCTGCAAGTCCTCTTTTGCTGCGTGGCTGCTGAAACTTTGACACTGTAAATGCACGCATTGTTTCTGCAATTGCTATTTACTGCTCTGCCTGTTTGTCTGTGTCTACCCATGGAAGTTCATCAGCTAATTACAGTGTTCTGTGGGGAGAAAGGATGAGCTTTGGCCAGCACCCAGTATGCAGGGATCCCACTTTGTGCAAGCACTCTTGAATACAACAGCAACACAAATATATCAATAAAACAGTACTTGAAATAGAAATGGGACTCTGCCACAGACACTCTCAAGAGCTCCTTCCCACTCTATGTTATTGTGAGAATAGTAGTTTGATCTCTCTCTGTGCACTGCTTTCACCAGATGTCTTTTGTAGCACACCCAGAGGGCCAGGGGGCCCAAGTTATTTCAAACCAAAGAAGCTGCCTTTAAAAGCATTCCTCTCTGAATATCTTGAATGCAGACATAAAAGTAACATTCTCCCTTTGATTTTCTTAAAGTTTCATTGTTCCATTTCATACTGGTTTTGCTTGCTGGCTGTTATTTATTCTTAGGTGTCTTTCTGACAATGAAGTTATATTTTCCTCCATGAAAAAATGCTTATTCTTCAGGTCTACAGAACCACCTCACCTTACCCTACATTTTTCACAGAAAGGGTCATTGTACACTGGAACAAGCTGCCTAGTGAGGTGGTTGAGTTACCTTCCCTGGAGGTGTTTAAGGCATGGGTGGACACGGTGCTGAGGGGCATGGTTTAGTGTTTGATAGGAATGGTTGGACTCAATGATCCGGTGGGTCTCTTCCAACCTGGTTATTCTATGATTCTATGATCTTTCAGAATATGCTATCTCTAGCAGGGCTGGGGAAACATCTAACTTTCTGAAGCTAGGCAGGAGAAAAACACCTTGGGTTATTCAAGTGGGGGATGTCACAACACTTGTGCCATCATCTCAATGAGGGAAAGGAGAAGAATTCAGCCATCCTCACTTCCGAGAGACCTGCAGAGACACTTCGCACTTAAATCTGGGGGTGGCATCCAGGTTCTAAGAAACTCCTTTCCCTCCCTGTTCTCCAGAAAACTACTGATGGTTGCTGGTACAGCAAGCTATGGCACGTGCTTCTTAATCCTTGAGGAAGGATAACCAAAAGTCCTTGTGTAGAGACATAATACTCCAAATTCTCTGAAGGGAGGGAGAAATCTGGCAAAATGCAGGATGGGAAAGGAAGTGAGAGGGGACCGGATAGAACTGCTGTCCCGCCAGCAAAATTATGGTCTGTGAAAGGGACTTCAGAACACAGGGCTGTACCACTACCCTGGGCATCAAACATCACCTTGCTGTTGACCAGACATTTTTCGGTAGTCTATTCTATGGTGAGTTTTGTCCTGGAAACTTTCTTCATTGTCCCTGTCTGGCATAAAAGCAGAGATCCTGAGGGAAGTTTTAGGTTATAACCAGGTATCTTCAAAAGGCTTCCCAGAAAACATGCTTCCAGGTGCCATCAAAATTCTTCTTGTCCAGCCTTTGTCTGGAGATCCAGCTTCTCTTGTGGCTCTCCAGTCAACTTCATTTCAGTTGTCTAAAATAGATAATGCATTATTCTTCCAGATAACACACTATACAGATAATGTCCCTGAAGATGCAGGCACTGCAATAGGTTAGATTTGTTTCCAGCTCAGCTCTGTTTCAAAAGTAATTGCAGATTCAGATTAAGCCAAATCTTACTTTTGTCCCGAGCTGGGACTTCAGATGAACTGAAGTTACATGTAAAATGTTTTTAACTGGTAAGGCTGGTTTTGAACTTTATTATAAGAAAAAGACCTGTTTGGATACAGACATGTGTCACTGTATCTACTTTGACACCAACTGAAATGAACACTCATATCTTGAATCTAAAACATATTTTACACACTTTAAATCTAAAAAATTGGGAACAAACACAGGGTTTGTTGATAGCCACTGTTAGGCAAGGAGAGATCAAAACACATGTTAAAATTGAGTTTCTTTAGCAGTCTCCTAGAGTGTTTTAATCTCTTTTGGCTTAGTAAAATCTTGGGATAATAGCAACAATTTATTCACACTGCTACTTTAAGTAATTAAAGAAGTACTGCCATACTGTACAAATACCTGAAGGGAGGTTGTAGAGAGGAGGGAGCTGGCCTCTTCTCTCAGGTGTCAGGGGACAGGACAAGGGGGAATGGCCTCAAGCTCCGCCAGGGGAGGTTTAGGTTGGAGATTAGGAAGAAGTTTTTTACGGAAAGGGTCATTAGGCACTGGAATATGCTGCCCAGGGAGGTGGTTGATTTGCCTTCCCTGGAGGTGTTTAAGTTACGGGTGGACGGGGTCCTGAGGGACATGGTTTAGTGTTTGATAGGAATGGTTGGACTTGATGATCCAGTGGGTCTCTTCCAACCCGGTGATTCTGTGATTCTGTGATTCTATGTTTCCACACTTTTAAAATTCCTGGCTTTCAGTTACTAAAGAGTCTTCAACCACATGTCATTCACTGTAGTTCTAAGAACATCTGTAGTTTCCTTGGGAATACCTCACTTGTCAGAAATTAAAATTCATTATCACTAATTAGATATTCTGATGTCAGATTGTCATTTCCGATTCTAAACATAAAAGCAATTACCAGCACACATGACCCACTAATAGAACAATTTTATCATCATGCCTGGAATGTTTCTTGTAATTCTTGTTTCTTGTAAATGAAAAATCTTTACCATAATTGACACCCTTATGGTCAGGCAGAAGCCATTACATAGACACAATGGACTTAAGTAATTGCATCAGCGATTTAGCAACATTTTCCAACAACAAGAGCAAGAAATAAATACAAAAGGGCAGTTGTTTAAGTTATTGTGTACAGTTATGCAATACATCTTCCAGTTTTGTTTCCAAACACATAGAAAAAAATTACTCAAAACGTGCAATTGGGTCCCTGAAAACTGCAATGAAGAGAAGTTGGTTCTGCTAGTAAATCTCAATAAATAAAATGTCCTTTACTTTCATTTCATCACACCAATACCTCACTTTATAAACTACACAGCTATTCACAGGAGGCCTTTGAAAATACAAGCAGTAGATTCATAAATGAGCCGGACATCAGGGATAACTTTGTCAAGTGCAAACCTGACATCCGTGTCCTGCAGCACCTCTCATTTTTCAGCACACCTTTTGAAGCAGGCAATCGTTTCTGTTAGCACCATCATTTCTCTTACTATCAATTCTGTATGCTCCACAGTGGGTTTCCTCTGTTTGACATAGGGTATTGCAAAATGTTTTTAAAAGGAGTCAAACAAGTAAATAGACAGTTATAGACTCTGCTTTTACTTAGCACTCATAGTTACAATTATCTAAATAATTTCTGTGCTTTTATACAATATATATATGTTCCTATTCTGTGCATATTGAATATCTATGCACATGTCTATATATTATAACACATCTCTATACAGCCTCGCCCATGCTCTACCATTTAGAATTTCAGGCTATTTATATTGGTTATATTACAAACAGTGAATGATTACATAAGGATATGTAATCACATATTATTTGTTACTCAGAAGCAAATTCTGTACAGTTCAGAAGTATTCTGTACGCACTGTTCTGGCTTAATTTAATTGGAAAGCTTTTCAGACTAAAGCACCATACTGCATCTCTGATGAGATACTTAGACAGATATTAACTATGTGTCCATTTCCATTCTCATTTTACACCCATTCGAAAGACATGAGAACTTGGTGGATTTTTACCTAAATTCTTCTTATTGTCCTGAAGGAAAGACCATGAGAGGAGATTGATGAAGAAAAGAAGACTGGAAAGATCTTCTTGAATTGACGGATGGAGTCTTCTGTCATCTCTCTCAGCCATGTCATATGTATTTCTTCATAAAGCAGCAAGTACATAACATTTTTTTATACTCTAGCTGGAAATCAGCTACTGGTTAATTTGGTTAATTTACTGGGTTAATTTCTACTTTGAAATTATTGTCTGTCTTTATTTCAATTTATTCTTGTATCAGAATTTAGGTCAGTTAAATGCTGCAAGATCTTTTGCCTAACTGCCAGAAAACGGACTTTCCTTTCTTCTGATTCTCCTCTCCCTCTTGCCTTCTCACTCCTCTTCAGAAAGGATGGATTATCATAACTGGGTGCAGTCTTTTGGGTGGGAACTTACCAGCAGTTCACATGGGGTAAATAAGACTTGTCCAGTCTTTGCTGAAAATACTCTGCCTGGTCCAGCCAAAAGATCCTTGCTGGCTTTCCAGCAGTTGCGTCTCAACCCATTCACCCTGCAGTTGCTCAGTATGACAAGATATTGTTCCTTCCTCCTTGGTTTCCAGCTGATGAATTCCAGCTTCCAGCAGGAAATTTTGCTACTTAGCAACCTTGCAATTTTGACCTTTACAATTTCATTATTCCTCTATTATGTCAAGATTTAAGGTCATTCTATTGTTCCTGTACTGTTCCTACCTCCCAGCTGTTACCATCAAGAGTTCACCAACATGTTCTTACTATTTCTGCCAAGATCTAAGATATTTCTGAGTCCCACATACAATCTTTGAGGAATTCAGATCATCTCCTGTTGATTAGTTCTCTTCTACTGGAATCTTCTTGCCATCTCCTTATTGGCTATTTCCTTAGCAATCATATGCTAACTGAAACACAAAACTTCAGAGCAGTTAATCATTTCCAGCAAGGAAATGTTTTACTAAAGTCCAGACAGAATGGAGATCTTTCATTTCTCTAGTGTAAAAAAAATTAATTGAATGAGAGATAAGTATTAGGTGAGGTTACCACAACCCATTATCTGGAGATAGTAAATTTGTGTTGTGTTTTATCCCATTCCCCATCCATTTCACTGATTTTGATTATTCTTTCAGATTACCGGGATGAATATTACCTACCTTTCTAGTTTGACTGCATTCAGCTTTTTTAATTTGATTATAGGAATCAGCATGTTTTACCATCAAGCTCAGAATTAATAGGTTCAGTTGAAGACAAGGTAATATTTTCTTATTTGTACGGCTATCTTTTGACTGTGTAACATGTCTATTTTGTCATTTATACTGTTGAAGAATTTTTTCCTATTTGCTTTAAAGTACATTACAAAATCTAAATGAGTGATATTTTTCTGCAGTTCTTACTTCAGTCATAATCTTCTTGATTTCCAAATTATCTTTTTGGAAAATCTAGTCCTCCTTTTTTTTGCTGAACATTCTGACAAGTACCTGTCTCTCTATACAGATTCCAAAAAGACTCTCAGTGTCTCAAATGTGGCAAGTCATCATCAGCATTGCAAATGTCTGAAGCCAGAAAAAATGTAAACCAGCCTGGGAGTCTTTCAAATACACTGTAACTAAATCAGAAGTTATGGAGTTGATGCACAACATAAGGCTGTGAGGCCTGTGTTGTGAAAATCACATATATGATGCTAATGATACCATTGGATTTTTATTAGGTAATTAACAAGGAAGCTTGTCACTAACCACATCCAGGAAGATTGCACCCTCACTGTTGTTACCACAGTTCTTCATTCTGCACCTGAGAAGGCAATTTCCTTATTCATATTGCAATTCTCAACATGTTTTACCTTGGAGAAGTACTAAGATATTAAGGTACTCAAATGCATTCACATAAGCAAGTATTGCCATTCTTACCAGCATCTCTATCTCCACCCAAAGTGTTTAGCTTCACATATGGTTCTAGTGTAGTAAGAAAACTAGAGAATTCTACCTAATTGCTAGATTTAAAAGTAACAAGACATATAATGGAAGAATCTGGAGGTTTCAAAGACAGAATGTTGCCAGGTTTACACGAATTTGGTCATTCAATGCCATCCACTGCATTTGAACTACCTCAGGGATGTTTCCTTGGACCACACACTGAACTAAGTACATGCGCACAGGTCTTGAGAATGTTATTTATAGATGATGGGAAATAAAAGATGCTGTGTTCAGCATTAGTTTCAGCTCATTTTGTTCCTTATTCCTTATCAAACCAAATACTCTATGTCAAAAAAAAAAGATCAGTTGACCTTGGTTTGAGGAAGTTAATTGGATTGTCAAGATATTTCAGTACTGTTCCCAGAATGGCATCATTTGAGTATACTATTAATATTTTATAATCAACTTCATGGTAGTGCTGAAGAGTTTCAGAAAACCAGCTGTTTTTTAAGTCTATATTGATGCATATTTCACCATTATCAGTATCTGACCAAAACAGATGTTTGTTACAAGACAGTGTGCTGTAAATCCCCCTTCGGAGAAAGCAAAGAGTTAAGATTTGAATTGTTTAAGTCCAGAGATTCCTTGGACTCTGTCTATTCCTGGGCTACACCACAGGTCCCTTCTCCCCATGGCATTCCTTTACAAACTAGACATCCTGGATGTCATCATGCTCTCAGTCCTGCCTGGCCGTGCCTCCTGCATGAACCCCAAACCCACATCATAGCAGCGTCTCTGCTGCTGTCAGCTGGACTCCAGACTTGACTCATTACTTTGCTTCATCTGGGACTGTTGGTGGATCCTGCCGCTGTGAACAACCTGTCCCTGCTCAGACCCTGGGGACAGCACCTCACCAGAGTGGGTAAATTAAACTTGAGCTTGAAAGCCAGCAGGGCTGACAACTCAGCACAAAGAAAGCACCTGTGGGAGCTCTGATCAGAATAAACCTTCCACACCTCTTGGTTCATCTAGACCACTTTGGTTTTCAGGACAAGGATCAGTCCAACCAGGCATAGCCTGGCTGAAGCCTGCACCTCTGCAACAACTCTTGGATGATCCACTGTGCAAGAAAGATTATGGTAGTGTATGTAGTGGTGAGCTTTGTACAATGGAGGAGAGTGTTCTGCCTGGGAAGGTCCTTCTCCTGATGAATTATACCCACCACATCAACTACCAACCACATCCTCCAAGGTCCCACGGGGATCCACAAGGTCCAGGAGAAGCCAATGGTGTGTAAAGCTGGATTTCACCTCAGAAATATCCAGGTAGGTCTCTGAATCCTGATTGCTATGGATTCTTACCATGTCACAGGGTGTTTGAAACTAATCCCAGTTTCCATGACTGCTCTGTAAAGCTTTCCTTTCCTTCTCAGACCACTCTTCTCATTCCAGTCCTTGCTCTCTTTTTCATGGCTAGTCACTAATTGCCCTGTTGACTGATCCAGAAGGTTGCAAGGGCAGGTTGCTTTTGGCATCGAACAACTTCTTTAAAAAAATCTTTATTAAGGAAAGCTGGAGATGTGGTTTGTCTGAGGCCCACATGGATAGAGCCAAAAGACCTATTAGACCCATACGTAAAGCTGAGACCAGGATGATCTCATGGGCTATATTAATATATATAGTAATATATTTATTAATATATATATTAATAAAATGTAACCCAGCAAAAGGTCGACATTACTTGAGCATGTCCAGGATTTTGTGAGAACACTTAGTGCACTTCCCAGCACATCTTAGACTTTGAAGTGCTGTCACATAGAACGGGGACAGAAACGAGTTCAGCCTGCCAGCAGGCAGGCTGCTGTCATGAGTGATTTATAGTGTTACACAAACATAGCACCAACAGCCCCAATATTGTTCAGGCACGTATGGATAAATAAAATGCAGTGCATTCAGAAAAGAGACATCACACCCTGCCTTGCCTCACAGTGCATATCCCAGCCCAGCTGCCTTTTACGCAACCCAGTTCCAGAGCCCCTTAATTCCTGACTCCACAATTAACTCCTAGCGCTCAGCAGCATAGAAAGGCAAAAGTCAAGCTGTGTTTTCACCACCTGCCCCTAAAAGCAGCTCTTGCAGTTCCTAGCCTGCCTTAGAAACGGCTTAGAGGAGGGTCTCTGAATCCCTAGAAGAGGAGGAGGAGGAGATGAGGGAAAAGATTGCGCTGGAGTGAAGAATCGGGGCAAGAGCACCAGTTGTTCATGGGGGGGCCCTGGGTGTGCCCCAACCCAGGGGAGCAGCAAGATGGGGGCCCAGAGGGCAACGCCTGGGGGAACAGCAAGGCAGTGGCTCATGGTGGTGGTAGGTTGGCCACTCAGGGCTTTGGTCCTCTTCTTGTGGGTCAGGCAGAGTGTTGGAAGGTGCTGGACGAATCCACTTGCTGATCTGGACAGGGTAGAGAGAGTGAGCTGTGCTGTGCTGGGGGCTGCGGGGAGTCTGATGGGGCCTCCACTGAGCTGAACCCCAGCCCAGCCATGCCCCTTCTGTGCTGCAGGGCAGTGGGGAGCCTGTAGCAGGGAGCATCCCCCAGGTCGGAGCCCCAAGGGGCCAGAGCAGTCAGGGATGCCGTACCTGCTGGGGGTGCCCAGGGGCCCTGCAGTGCCCCCCGTGCCAGGAGAGCCCATGGGGCTGGGAGTGTTGCCCCTCAGGCCCGGGTGTCGATGGACTTGGCTGAGCCTGAAAGAGAGCCATGAGTGAGCACTGGCGCTGCCACCCCGAACTGGGGCAGGAGGGCACGCAAGGGGGCTGAGGAGCAGGAGGGAGAGGGGCAGGGGAGGAAGGGCTGTGCATTTGCCCCAGGGTGCCCCAGGGGGTGAGTCCTTGCCTCACGTGGAGAACATTGAAGGGCACAGGAACGGTGATTACTGCTCTGGCCGTTTCTGTTTGAGCGTTGCCCGGGACGAATGTTGGGGCTACCAGGGTCCTGCACCCGATGACAGCTCTGGTCCAGGAGCAACGGTTCCCACCAGAGTTCAGAGTCCTACTCGGGGGCACCATGAAAACCATGGGGTCCACACTGGGACCACTATGGTTTAATCTCTTCCCCAGTGACAGACAGGAGAATTGAGTGCCCCCTCAGCGAGTCTGTGGGTGCCCCCAAGCTTGGTGGTGCACTTGAGCTGCCTGAGGGGTGAGATGGGATCCAGAGGGTCCTGGAGAAGGCTGAGGAATGGCCTGTGTGAACCTCATGAAGCTCCCCAAGGCCAAGGGCAGGCCGTGCAGATGGGTCGGGGCAACCCCCAGTGTCAGTGCAGGCTGGGGGTTGCAGGGATGGAGAGCAGCCCTGCCGAGAAGGACCTGCGGGTGCTGGGAGTTGAGAAGCTGGCCTGAGCCGGCAATGTGCGCTGGCAGTGCAGAAAGCCCAGCGTCTCCTGGGCTGCATTCCCAGTAGCAAGGCCAGCAGGGCGAGGGAGGGGATCCTGCCCCTCTGCTCCACTCTGCAGGTAGCCCACCTGGAGCCCTGTGTCCAGCTCTGGATCCCTCAACTTAGGAAGGAGCTGGAGCTCTTGGAGTGGGTGCAGAGAAAGCCACGGACGTGATGCAAGGGTGGAACAGCTCTGCTGTGGAGAAGGGCTGACAGAGTTGGGGTTGTTCAGCCTGGAGAAGAGAAGGCTGTGAGCAGACCCAATTACAGCCTTTTCATAGTTCAAGTGAGCAGATAAGAAACACACTTTTGAGCAGGGCCTGTAGTGACAGGAAGAGGGCCAGCAGTTTTCACCTGAATGAAGGGAGAATGAGGGGAGATTCAGCCAAGCTCTAAGGAGGAATTCTTTTCTGCTGAGGGTGGGGAGGCCCTGGCCCAGGTTGCCCAGAGAAGCTGGGGCTGCCCCATGCCTGGAGGTGTTCCAGGCCAGGTGGGATGGGGCTCTGAGCAACCCAGACTGGTAGAAGGTGTCCCTGCATAAAGCAGGGGCGTTGGAGTGACTGAGCTTTAAAAGCCCCAACCCTGCTTTCCATCACAAACTCTTCCTCATTTCTGTAAGATTTTGAGCCTTCAACTTTTTTTTTTTTTGTCTTTTGCTTTCAGCTTGCAGCAGCTCCTGTCCTGGCCCAAAGCCTGTCTGTGCGTGTGGCACGGGGAGCTCTCTTCCAGCAGCGCTGTTCCCTTTCCAGAAGAGCTGCCAGTGGGGCAGGAGAGTGGAGAGTAGGGCCTGGAGTTGAGTGTTGGCACCATTCTCCTTGACTGCTTTGTCCTTCAGTGTCTCCAGGGTGGAAGCTGCCACCTTGGCGGCTGCTCTGGTGCCTTCAAGGGGAGGAGGCAGTTGGGCAAGAGCCCCCATTGCTGAGCTCTTGGGAAGGGAGAGAGGAGAATAAAGACCTGGAACTGCCTAAGCTCTGGTTGGTTTTGGTGTTGTTGGAGTTGTGCTCCGGCTTGAATTGTGTAGCTGGGCCTGGGGGCTGCACCCCGTTTGTCTCATCCCATCGTGGGCAGGAGGAGTGCAAGTGGCTGGGTTGGGCAGACAGCAAGGAAAGCAAGTGGTGCCAGGTCTGCCGGGGCCTGGAGGGACAGTGATTCTCCATGTTTCTCCATTATTTTTGCCTTCATGTGTTTTAATGCTGAATTCTCACCACTGTGGCCTTAGACACAAAGGTTTTATTCCCCAGGAAATGGCAGGGGTTGACTGCTATTCACCTGTTTGCTTCCATCTCCAGCCGTGAGACCTTGTCCACCTGCCCCGTTCTTTCCCCTGAACTTGGCCAGAGAACAGGGACTTTCTCCTCTCTTAGAGCAGGTGCTCACTGGCTCCACTCAAATCTGGCTACTGCTCAACAGTTGTACTGGTGCTGTGATGCTGCTCAGCCCATGGTACAGGAGGCTTTTTTTCACAAAGCCTCTGGGGGGATTTGGGGGCGACTTAGGGGGATTGAAAGGATCCTGCAGGAAGTTTGCGGGTGTCTTATGGGGATTGAGAGGGTCTGAGTAGTTTTGGAGGGGTCCTGGGGGGATTTCAGGGGTCTTAGGAGGATTGAGATGGTCCTGGAGGCGGTTTGTGGGGATCTTACGGGGACTGAGGGAGCCCTTGTTGAGGGTTGGGGGTGTCTCCCCAGTAACACCCAAAACAGGGGGGATATTGGGCAGGTAGTTGTCCCCCATCTCCCACCCCCTAAGCAACGGAGCAGAGAGCTGGAAAATATGAACACTTTATGTTCAAGAAACACATTTATATTCCACAACCTCGAAGGGATGGAAAAAATATAAATAAATCTAAATATAAATAAATACAAGTAAACAGAAATATAAATAAATAAATATCAATAAATCCTATACACAGTTCTCAAGGTGGGAATCCCAACAAGATATCTGTCTCATTGGCCTTCACCCTCATCCTCACCCATAAGTGCTCCATATCAGCATCGCAGCCATCGAGCTGTGTCCAACCAAACCCTCTCCCAAACACACACACACACACTGCCTTCCCTTCCCTGCCTACCCCTTAGGAAGAGCTCACAGCCTGCATCGCAGCCTGGCCGGCACGGGGCTCAGACACCGTGTCTCTGGTTTTCTTTCAGCTTGAAGCAGCTCCTGTCCTGGGCCAAAGCCTGTCTGTGTGTGGGGCACAGGGAGCTCTCTCCCAGCAGTGCTGTCCCCTTTCCAGAGGAGCTGCCAATGGGGCAGGAGATCAGAGAGCAGGGTCTGGAGTTGAGTGTTGGCACCATTCTCCTTGACTGCTTGGCCCCTAAGTGCCTCCAGGGTGGAAGGATGGTGGCCAGGGTGACAAAGTCAGCAGTGCATTGGGCGTGAGTCCGTGTCCATGAGCCCTGCAGGGCCGCATCTGCCCCTGGCTCCCTCGTCAAAGGGCTGCTTGCTGTAGGGCAGGGACCAGGGGAGTCCCCGTCCCCACCAGGATTGCCTGCCCGGTTGGTGGTGGCTGAGCCCTGGGGACGGCTCTGTGCCCTTCAGGGCTTGGGGTATGTGATGTGGGGCTGGGCGAGGCTTTTGCCCCTCTGGCAAGCTGTGTCCTGGTGCCCCTGCACTCCATGCCAACCCCAAGAAGACAGAGAGCCCGTCTAGAAAACAGCTTTTAATGAAATGACAGGAACAAAACAGTTTCTGAAAATACTTCAAGTACTCCCTCCTCAACACCCACCCGCCACAAACAACAGAAACTCCCCAAACAACAACTACTTCCCAAATAACAATAACAACTTCCAAAAAAACAGGAATACAGCAAACAACAAGAAGTACCAAACAACAGGAACAACCTCCACCTCACCCCTTAAAAAACAGCCATCCCTATCCCCATCTCAAATCACTCTCACAACCCCCAAACAAGCAGTCACTGCCCCAGCTCCAATGCTCCTCCTGCCCCAGCTCCGCCTGCCAGAGCCCTGAGCTGCTCCTGACATCCTGGTGACAGGTGATGTTCTGGCCCAGGACGGTACCCTCGTCCATGGGGACACCAGAGCCCAGCAAGATGGTATTGCTCGGGTGATGTCCTACTCCATGGGCACATCAGTGGTGACGCTGATGTCCAGGATTGGAAGGGTGATGTCTTCTATAGGGATGTCTATGCCCACGGAGATGTCCAGTACTGGAGTGTCATCTCCCTCCATCTGGATATTGGTGGTGATGGAGATGTCCAAGATGGAGAGAGGATCCACCTGCATGGGCACAGACGTGTCCTGGGTGCCACCACTGCCCATGGGTGGCTGCCCCAGGGCCTTGGTCTGGTGGTACCAGGACCCCTGGAGCACCAGTTGCCCATGGGGGGCCCCTGGGTGTGCCCTGGCCTGGGGGAGCAGCCAGATGGGGGCCCAGAAGGCAGCGCCTGGGGGAGCAGCAAGGCAGTGGCTCATGGTGCTGGTAGGTTGGCCACTCAGGTCTCTGGTCCTCTTCTTGTGGAGAAGGCAGAGGGGTGGAAGGTGCTGGAGGAATCCACTTGCTGATGTGGACAGGGTAGAGAGAGAGTGAGCTGTGCTGTGCTGGGGGCTGCGGTGAGTCTGGTGGGGCCCCCGCTGAGCTGAACCCCAGCCCAGCCATGCCCCTTCTGTGCTGCAGGGCAGTAGGGAGCATGCGGNCGAATTGGGGCAGGAGGGCACACGAGGAGGCTGAGGAGCAGGAGGGAGAGGGGCAGGGGAGGAAGGGCTACGCATTTGCCCCAGGGTGTCCCTGGGTGTGGGGTCAGGGTCAGTCCTTGCCTCATATGGAGAAGGCTGAAGGGCACAGGAAACATTTAGGCACTGTGGAGTGTCAGGTACAGACACTCTGGAGTGTCTCTGTGAGCCCTGGGACCACAGCAAGGGTGCCCAGGGCTGGCATCCCAGGGATCGCCTCTGCTCTGCAGTGTGGCCGAACCCTAAGTGTTGGGCAGTTGCTGGTCTGGCCATTTCTGTTTGAGCGTTGCCCGGGACGAATGTTGGGACTCCCAGGGTTCTGCACCCGACGACAGCTCTGGTCAGGGACAGCAATGGTTCCCACCACAGTTCAGAGTCCCACTCAAGCGCACCATGGAAACCCATATCGAGCGGTGTCCCAGTATGGGACCACTATGATTTAATCTCTCCCCAGTGACAGACAGCAGGGCCTGTAGTGACAGGAAAAGGGGCAACATTTTTCAGGTGAAAGAGGCGCGATTTAGATGAGCTCTGTGGAAGAATTTCTCTCTGCTGAAGGTGGGGAGACTCTGGTCCAGGTTGCCCAAAGCAGTGGCAGAAGCCCCATCCCCAGAGCTGTTCAAGGCCAGGTCAGATGGGGCTTTGAGCATCTTGATCCAGTGGGAGGTGTCCCTGTCCATGGCAAGGAGGCTGGATAGGATGATCTTTGAAGGTCCCTTCCAACCCCAATCATTTTCTAATAAAGTGAAACCCAAATCCTCGTGTGCTTGTTCCTTCTTCATTAGAGCCAGTAAAAGGAGTTCAGGGCCCAGTGGAGCAGGAAGATGCTTTGCAAATCCTGGTGGGACAGCACTGAGCTAGGATGATAGAAGCACTTGTGCTGTCAAGGCCACATGGCAGAGGTCAGCTGTCACCAGCCTGTCCCAGATCATCCTCTTAGCTTGAGCTGCTGAGCTGAGGAAGCTGCAGACCTCGACGAGGTCTCCCCTCGCTCTGCTCTTCTACAGGCCAACCAGATCAAGGGATTTGAGCCATTCCTCACACTCTTCCCC
>WAAB01000623.1:7646-21698 GCA_013389865.1 Piaya cayana
GGGAATGGCCTCAAGCTCCACCAGGGGAGATTTAGGCTAGAGATTAGGAGGAAGTTTTTTATGGAAAGGGTCATTAGGCATTGGAATATGCTGCCCAGGGAGGTGGTTGATTCGCCTTCCCTGGGGATGTTTAAGGCATGAGTAGACGAGGTCCTGAGGGACATGGTTTAATGTTTGATAGGAATGGTTGGACTCGATGATCCGATGGGTCTCTTCCAACCCAGTGATTCTGTGACTCTGTGAAAAAAATTATGAATGCTCAGGAGAGGTTTACAGTGACCCATGGCAGATTCAGTCAACCCCACAGACTTACTGCGGTTAAAACAGATACTGGAGCTGCAACGTAAACTTTCTCTGCTAGATGCTGGTTTCATTGGCACTAATGTCCGGTGCCTTCCTCCCTGTGCTTATTCATCCCAATCAATTGCTATATTGGCACGTGGCTGATTCTGAGCCATTCATTGAAAAACCTCCTTTAAATTTCATCTCCTTACCAATCGATCACACTGTCTGATTTCACTGTCATATTTTTCTTCATCATTGTAATAACTTTATTGCATAAAATCATCGCTAGAACCCGTTGTAGCAAGTATCATATTGAAAAAGAAAATTCCTTAGGTCAACTAAGCGCGTTGCCGTTCTCAAGCTACCTGGAGAAAATAAATAAAGACTCATCTGAAACACAGGCTCTTGTTTACACACAAATTTGCTGGCCAATAAAGTCACACCACCATTGTCTGTAATCCGTTTTGTCGACTTGGGAATATTTTATGGCTTGCTGATAGCAGATTACAAATGTAATTCTCTAGTCAGCATTGATTGTTTGGGTATCTTTTCAGTTGATTTGAAAATAAAGAAAAGAATGGCTTTATCTTTAGGGAAAAAAAAAGAGGAGAGGTATTTTTCAAGTCAAGAGGAGGCTGCGTACTTCATTAAGATTGTCCTCATATAAACCTAGGAAAATAAACGTCAACACCTTTTCCCTTATTGTGATCCCACGACCGTAGTCTTTTCTGCTCCAAAAATGCGTACAGCCCTGTTTCAGAATTATTTGTGCTGTTTCCATTTCTGAATTTGGGAGTTCATGTTGCTTTGGGGTTGCTGGTCCATTTTTGTCTGGCTTATTTTATGTTGCTTCAAGGACACAATACGCACTCTTAGTTAACCATACACTTCATTATGATAAATAATCTTAAATAATCTTAAATAACTATATTAAAATAATATTGGTGCAGTTAAAACACACTGAAAGCTAAGCTCTGGGGAGACTAGAAGAGATACTCAGGGGCATGGTTTAGAGATTGGTAGGAATGGTTGGACTCGATGATCCAGTGGGTCTCTTCCAACCTGGTGATTCTATGATTCTATGATTTGATAAGGCAAGTTTTTTATTGAGATGTGTAACAGAAGATTATGATCATTGTAGCAATCTCTATCAAGCCATTTTTTTCCCTGTATCCATTCTGTATCCTTTTCTGTATCCTTTACTTCGAACTAACTCCGATTCTGACATTTTACTTGACTTTTAATCTCTTTCAGTCACGTACGACGTTAAAAAAGAAAGCCATGCTGTGTAGGTACGTGAATTGCAGGTGGAACAATGGGTCCTCCACCCTCAATCCATTGTCCTCAACTGACACCTTTTCCTGTCTCAGAGCCAATCTCTAATTTAGAGTTCCCCTAAAATGCACCTACTCTTCTCATGCTATTTGGCCGGTGAAGAAAGGCTTTCTATGAAATGACCATTTGGCTTCTCCAACGATAAGAGCAATTACCACCGCACACAAAAGGTCCAATCGCATGAAATAGACTCAGTTCTTGATGGAAATATGTTTTTCCATGAGCCAGTTTTCTGGGAAACCTTTTTTGGAGGTGGTTCCCCCTGACTTGAGCATGCCTGGGAGGCCAACAGCGAGGGGAAATTACGTGGGTCATCGGTTGTCACTCAGTGTTTCTAGTTATGTAATATAAATATATGTCATCATGTATTTTACAGCTTAGTCTTTTGGCGTTTGAAAAAGATAGGGAAGCAGCTATTTTTAAAGGGAAACACCTGTCAATTAAGTTACAGTGCTTAAAAAACAAGCGGCTTGACCTAACTGCATAATCCATATTTGAGAGTCTCCGACCTCTCCAAGAACCGTTTGTGATTTTATAACATGGAGGAAGCGTGACATTAGCTTTACCAGGAACAGTGGGAGGAGACCAAGTAGGAGAGTTTGTGTGGGATCCAGTCCTTGGTAGAGGAGGACTGAGTCCTTCTTTATTTGGGTAAGCAAACTTCTGTGCCTCCTGCTTCATAGGTTGCATGGAATTCATAACCTTCAGGGTCTTCCTTGTCTTCGAGGCTCTGTTGTGTGAATTAGACAGAGCCCCTTCTAGCTGAAGTGATCAGTGGGCAAGAATTGTTTGCTGCAGTGATAAATATATTAATAAATGTAGAACCTTCCTGAAACACAGATTGTGGCTTCAGCTGCTAAGAGACAACAAAGAAGGGAATTTGCTGGAAAGAAGTTAATGTTTTGAAGAAAGACCAGAAGGCAAGGGTAACAAGTGAGGCAACCTTGGCAGTATTCAAAGGAGGATGCAAGACCAAGATTTGAAGCTAAGATTTATATTCTTTCAAAAGTGGTAATACAGTGGAATATATCGATGTATGAAATGTCACCTTATTACACTTGAGAAACAGGAGACCCGGGGACAAACGAATAAAGCTAGAGGTGATGGTAGAATGGGATTTTGAAGACAAGATACAGGAAAGGAGAGTAGGATCTGACACAACACAGGTAGGTAGACATCGGTCAAATAAGATTTGAAGGCAGGGAAGCTATAGAGCCTTCTAAATAAGGAGTGTGACCCAGGTGGAAACATGACCAGAAAGGCAAAGGAGAGGAAAAGTTGAATTAGGATTGAAGAATTTCAGTTGAAGAAGTTTGCTGCACTGAAGGGCAAGGAACAAACGTTAGTGGTAAAGGAAGCCTACAAAATGAAACCAAACTCAGCAAAAAAGGAATAATCAGGAAGACAAAGAGGTTGTTTTCTGATTCTGTTTGACGTCTTGCTAGGCAACAGGCTGATTTATTGGGAAATAACTTGAGAAAATAGTGGGGGAAAATGGCATTTGCACAATTAATGGATAAAGACATGTGACTCTTGTCTCTCTCTTAAGAAAACACAAGAAGCCTGTAACCAGCATGAGTCTACAGAACAGAGGTGGGGACTATGTTTGTAGAAGTCTCATATTTGATGTGGGTTTGTGACAGAAAGATTTCTTACGGCAACAAGGGAAAAAGTCCACCTTGTTCCCCCAACACATCCTGTTCTTCCCACATCAGATCAAGATAAATCATAAAACTGAAGATTGTAGCTGAAGAGAAATTTTAACTCCTTCTCTGAAGAATTTACTGATCTCTAAAGGAAGAGAGCAAAGGAATGAAAAAGTATGGTGAGCAACAAATAGCTCAAGCGCTAGTGGTCTGAGTCTTGGTGTTGGAAAATACAGAAATAACGTGATTCAGAGAAGAGCAGACCCAGACCATGAACCATGGAAATGATACAACAAGCAATTTACTTGTCATATCAATAGCAAGATATGAGGAAAAGATGTGAAATTTGTGTGTAGAGTGGATGTGGCTGGTATTAAGAATAAGGTACAGAATGCTGCAAATCTAAATTAATATGCTGCTTTGCTTATCCATAAGGTGAACAAGGTGCATAGTCAGGATGAGTAATTGTAATACCTTAATAGAAACAATTAATTTTGTGAGAGGTAGAACCTAACCTGAAAAAGTGATGGCTACAGAGCATGAAGGAAAAAATGAATGAGGTATCTTTTTGCTTCTCTTTAATTCATAAACTTATCCAAGATGCTCTGAGCTGTCTCTTGCTTTGTCAGACTTTATGAATTGATCCGATCCTGAAAGCTTACATGCTTTGTTGTACTATATCACTAAAACATACAGTAACTTTGCATTTCTAGTGAAATAATTCTGGAGAAGTGGATGTTCTCCACCTCCAAATACTGAAATAACCAGCATCTCAAATCACAGATACAGTGACAACAAAGCTTAAAACCTTCTTGCAGTAGAGGCCACCTTATACCTGTGTAATGGCAAATAATACTTCTAAGAAAGATGGAAAAGTTGACCGAGCAAACTTAACCTTTATCTCAGCAGGTTGAAAAGCTGCAGGCAAAATTCTGAAGAGAGTAAGTAACTACAGAGGTAGATAGAAAGCCACAGGGAATGCAGTCTGGTTTTACTGGAGGTTAGTTATATAAGATTGAACTAATATTCTACTTCAATAAATGCAGCTTTTTCAAAGTGGGAAATGAAAGAGATGAATGGTACCTAAACTTCAGTAAAACATGCAATTATAGTACCAAAAAAATAATTTTTTAGTTAAACTGGGAGGAAAAATGAGGATAGAATTAATTGGTGGGGAGGTAATAAGACACTTTTGTATTTGATATCATGCCAAATGAGAAGTTATCTTCTGATGTGGAAATAAGAGATCTTTTGAGAAGGTGCTAAAGGAAAAGTGCTCAGGAGACAATTATCAGTTTGAGGAAGGTTCCTAATAGAGTTTCTCAGTGGTAAGTCTGGGGTTAGGCTTAGTTTTTATTTCCTACAGTAACGCAGGAAAAAGGGAGTGGTGTGATAATGAAATGTACTAATAACTCAAAAGCTGAAAGGCACTGTCGGTACAGAGAAGAAAGGGTCATTGGGCACTGGCAGAGGCTGCCCAGGGATGTGGTTGATTCATCTTCCCTGGAGGTGTTTAAGGGATGGGTGGTTGAGGTTCTGAGGGACATGGTTATGTGATTGATGAGCTTCATGATCTTCCCAACTTTTTTCCCCTTTCCTTCAGGAAATCAAAGCATTTCGGAAATGATATTAGGGGCATAAAGTATATTTATTAAGAAGATTCCAAATATGTGAGAGAATAAGTGTGGTTCTGTTACAAAATAAAGCAGTAACAAACCCCCTGTCATACCTTGTGTTGTTCAGCTGTTTGCTAAGCATAAGGTCAACATGGTTAAGCAGATCTGGGTTCACCTTTTTTTCAGAAAGGCTCTTCCCTTCTTATTTGAACATTCATTTGAAACCTTTATAGTGTGCCAATATATAAAAAAATAATATTATGGAACATTTACACAATAAGCCACTCATCCATCCTGTCATTTTTCCACATCCCCATTGTAATTATTTGAAATCCTTATGCTTGAAGACGAGTCTTAATCCATTGCAACCCAAATTCTATTTTCGGAGTAGACTTGTAATTGTCTGTTTGTCAATGTAGCTGTCTGTTGCCATGAAAAAAGTGAGGTCACCAGTCTTCTGTGACAGCTCTGCTGCAGTTAAAGGCTATAAAGCAGCTAGCACTTATTTGAATGCGCTGGTTTTGGTTTATATTGTTTTACTTTGTCCTGCTGTAAATACAATCGATATCTAGGGTACATAACTGACATGGACTAACAGATATTTTGATAGTCTGGAGTTATTCCTAGTATTACTGTTTGTATGAGGCTTTTGGAATTAATATTCAATACCCTGATGTTCTCCATTAAAGACTTGGCAAGGATTTTCCTGGAAGTAAATTGGAGGGAGCTGGCCTCTTCTCCCAAGTGACAGGGGGCAGGACAAGAGAGAATGGCCTCAAGCTCCGCCAGGGGAGGTTTAGGCTGGACAGTAAGAAAAAAAATTTCACAGAAAGGGTCATTGGGCAGTGGAACAGGCTACCCAGGGAGTGGGTTTATTCACCTTCCCTGGAGGTGCTTGAGGGACGGGTGGACGAGGTGCTGAGAGACATGGGTTAGTGTTTGATGGGAATGGTTGGACTCGATGATCCGGTGGGTCTCTTCCAACCTGGTTGTTCTACGATTCGATGATTTTTAAAATGTCTTGTTTATCTAACAACTGTATTTGCTAAGAAAAAGTTCATATGCTTGCAGATCATGCTATATTGTAGCATCCAGTGCTCAAAATATTTGTATTTTGGATTTAATATTTACAATTAATCCTCTTCTCTTTGGTTGTGTCTTTTTACTCACCTGTGATTCAAACCAACACGTACAACAGTGGCTTGTAATTTAAGGAGGGATTTGGTACCAAACTGAGCCTTCAGCCCATTGCCTGATGATGACTGGGAGGGATTCTTAAAAGTCTCTTGTTAGATAATTGGGGTTTTTTTTCTAGTTTAAAGTGGTTTTAAAATTATAAATGAAAAATTTCATGCAGGGACAAAGTAGTATTTGTAGTAATGGTTTAGGCATTACCTCTGGTTTGATAACTGATAATCAAGACGCCAGAGTGAACAAATTTTTCAGATTTTCTGGTCACCAATGAACGTCTTCGTAGCCCAGTAGAAAACAAAGCACATTGCTGTCGTTACCTGGAATTTTTACAATGCATGAAGTGTACTTGCACTCAAAAGCTTATGCTTTTTTTATTGTAACACAATTAATACACCTGCACAGAAGATGGTAAGTCTTCAGCGGATACGAATAATAGTCTTAAACTCATTTAGAATAGGTGTAAATCTCGTAGCTATATGGCTGGTGTTTATTTCCTCATTAGCTGAGATGATTTGAAAGGCAGATGTTCTTCTTGAAAAATCTGTGATGCACCTCTAAACTCCCATATTGTTTGTACCTACAGATGAAATTAGAACTTCCTCCTATTGTCTTGGCCGTACGTCCCACCGTCCCTAACTGACGCATATTGTATAGTCTGCTCATTTCAAACAAGGCGATGGCGTTTTCGAGATGAAACTGTTTCTAAAACTAAAAATGGCCGAAATCCAAAGATTATTATCGCCTCATCCATTCCTTGCGATGCTGCATGAGAGAATTTTCCATCTCACTGGCACGCTTTCCGTGGTCTTGTCTTTGATTTCATGCTAGCAAGAGACATTATTATGGTACTTTGTTATGACTTAGACTACCTTGTAAATTCTCTTTAAAATTATTTTTTTTTAAAAAGGGAATTATTTTTCAATGCTCATGACTTGATTTGAATTATAAAGCATCATTCAGGCTGGAAATCTTCTAAATTACATATCGCAATTTGATTTTTGGGATAAAGGCAAGGAATATCCCAGCTTTTCACTTAAGAAATCAATTTTTTGAGAACATGCATAGCAGCGTTGAAGGAAAATTTCTAGTTGACTCTTCTCTAACCACATTAGCTCAACTCTCGCTTTATCACAAATGAACTATTTTCTATGTTCTTTTTAAATAATAGCGCTAATTGCCAGGAAACAGGCATAATTAGGTGCATAGAAGATTTTACAAGTCAAATGAGAGTGAGAAGACCAGATGTATTTAGAATAACTAAGGTTTAATTAATGATCATTCAAGCTTTCTCTCCTCTTCTGTAACAATACCAACATAAGGATGTAGCAAAAACAATTGACATTGACGTATTTTATACTGAAGGGAAACAACTTTTTTAATGAACCATAGAATGAATCTGTGGAAATTATTACCATGGCTATCTCAGAATTTAGTTAATTTTTTTTTTTTCAAAGCTAAATTATACATTAATGTATGTATCAAATAATGGTTGCAATTATATTATGTCTGCAGGATGAAAAATTATTGCACTTACGACTTTTATTTTTTGGGCTATCAACCAATCACTAAGTCAATAATTCCAGTATTTCTGGAGAGAGAACTTAGTTTTGGGAGATATTACTTCATGATTATTGATAATGCAAATTAGCAGACTTTTCTCTTTGATGTCATAAAACAGAAGAAGGTCCCACATAGCACTATTTTAAATGTGTGCACCCGAAGTCCTTACAATATAGAATGATAGAATGATAGAACAACCAGGTTGGAAGAGACCCACCGGATCATCGAGTCCAACCATTCCCATCAAACACTAAACCATGTCCCTTAGCACCTCATCCACCCGTGCCTTAAACCCCTCCAGGGAAGGTGAATCAACCACCTCCCAGGGCAGCATATTCCAATGCCTAATGACTCTTTCCGTAAAAAACTTCCTCCTAATCTCTAGCCTAAATCTCCCCTGGNCCAGAGCCTCAACATCCTTCTTGTGCTGAGGGGCCCACAACTGACCCCAGGATTCAAGGAGCGGTCTCACCAGTGCTGAGTCCAGAGGGAGAAGAACCTCCCTGGACCTGCTGGTCACACCATTTCTGATCCAGGCCAAGATGCCATTGGCCTTCTTGGTCACCTGGGCCCCTGCTGGCTCATGTTTAGTTGGCTGTCGACCAACACCCCCAAGTCCCTCTCCTCCTGGCAGCTAGTTTATATAATCATCAGTTTGTGGGTATATGCCGAGTATAGATGGGAGGAATAACAAATACAAGCATTTGTAAGAACCTACTGAAGTAGGTTGCCCAGGTCATATTGTTGTGTATTCTACGCTCTTAGAGATATTAAAAAACATCTGGACCTGATTCTGAGCAACTGGATCTAGGTGGCCCTGCTTGAGTGGAGATGTTCCACAAGGTGACTTCCAAAGGTTCCTTCCAACCTTAACTACTCTGTGACTCTGTAATTCTAGAAGACAAGTGCTCCAGTAGATCTTATGTCTAAAGTTCTAAATAGTGGTTACCACACCTTCTTTTCTCCTCTACAGTTGTTTTCTTTAGTCTAGCTCTCACAGACTTTTGCTCTCCACAGGTCTAGTTGATATATACACCTTATTTTTTTCTGTCATGCAAAAAAAAAGAATTCCTAAATGTAGAGCTCTATTTGTAGTTGGGATACAGTTTGGGATATTTTTCCCCCCAAGGTTTAGAGATATTAAGTCTAATGAAAAGAAGTAATTGTATTTAAATATTCTCCACTCCTTTTCAGGGTGCGCAATGATTTTGACGTGCTTACGAATCGGTTGATTGGCAGCCATGGCTATTGTACTCAGGTAAGTTAACTTGTGGTCTTGGGGATGTTGTATCCTTCCGCATGCAGAGCTGTGAACTGCCCTCTGAGAAGAGATGGAATTTCTTACTTTAAATCCAACGTCTTCATCCTGTATTAATTTTTTTTCCTCGTGTTTTGGCATGTTGTTATTGGTTTTTGAGCCTCTGCTTATTGGCCTCGTTTTCTGGTCCACGTATGTCTGTACCTAAGCATATACAGAATCACAGAATCACTAGGTTGGAAGAGACCCACAGGATCATCTAGTCCAACCATTCCCACCAACTTCTAAATCATGCCCCTCAGCACCTCATCTACTCACACCTTAAACACCTCCAGGGAAGGCAAGTCAACCATGTCATCATACTCCTCTCATCTCTGTATTTTGAACTCCTTAGCTGAGTTTAGTGCTGATACCACTGAAACTGCTGAGTTTCCTTTCCTCAGAAAGGTGACTGAGGTTTTGCATCTGATCGTACAGCTTCTCTGTAACAGTTACTGTCCCTTTAGCTGAGCTGATGCCAACTGAAGCTAAATAGTGCTTCAAACTAGAAACACTAACTTATAATATATGTGTCTCAAAGACATGTGATGCTTTAAATAATGTCTGAAATGCTGTCTGACACATAGGGCCATAACTCTATGTAGTCTACATTGCAGCTCATGTGTGTACCAAATGCCTCCTGTCGGCTGGCTCTGGGCCTGCAGAGGCATCCACTCAGTTGGAAACGCTTCGCCTTGGACATGTAGGTGGAATGTGGAACCCAGAATTCTGGAACATGGATTCCCCTAGTACTGGGAAGTAGTGGTGTGGTCTGGATGTGGTTCACAGCCATTAAATATACTCTCATTTTGGCTGCAAAAGGCGAGCTTAATGCTCTTCTCTTGTACTGGAAAACTAGGAAACTTCTGTACTGTGGTTATGCAGTTATTCCTGAAGAATGTGGTAGGACACCACTGGTGGATTGGAAGTCCTAAAAACATCAGTAAAAACCTATAAACTTTGGGGGGTCCTTCAGGGCTATAAATCATAGAATCACAGAATCACCAGGCTGGAAGAGACCCACCGGATCATTGAGTCCAACCATTCCCATCAAACACTAAACCATGTCCCTCAGCACCTTGTCCACCCGTGCCTTAAGCACCTCCAGGGAAGGTGAATCAACCACCTCCCTGGGCAGCCTGTTCCAATGCCCAATGACCCTCTCTGTGAAAAACTTCCTCCTAATCTCTAGCCTAAATCTCCCCTGGCAGAGCTTGAGGCCATCCCCTCTTGTCCTGTCCCCTGACACTTGGGAGAAGAGCCCAGCTCCCTCCTCTCCACAACCTCCTCTCAGGTAGTTGTAGAGAGCAATGAGGTCTCCCCTCAGCCTCCTCTTCTCCAGGATAAACACCCCCAGCTCTCTCAGCCATTCCTCATAAGGCCTGTTCTCCAGACCCTTCACCAGCTTCGTTGCTCTTCTCTGGACTCGCTCCAGAGTAAAAACACATGTACTCAGTGTCCAATCTGGCAGTACCAGTGTTGTGCATGTCTTTGGGCATGGTAATGTAGACTATTTTTTTCTGGAAACTTTCTTCTTGTTATTCCTCCTTCATATTTCTTGACATATGTTATTTATTAATAGTTAGCTGGTCTGTTGCTGTAGCAGAGTCTGCTGCTTGATATTGTTATGTGCTGTTACATCCCAGCTGGCCCTTGTGGGATCTTATACGAAGCAAAATGTCTTGTGTCTGTGTTCCTTGAGCTTTACACACAGTCACACGCACATATGTCTGCACATCAACCCTCTCATATGTGTTTAGCCTCTGACATGCTCCTACTGGTAGTTCAATTGGAGAGGAAATCATCAACAATCTGCTGGAGCAAGTGTGAGTGTGTCAGCAACATGGACCAGATGTGGAGCCATATGGGTGAACGTCTCATTGAAAGAGACTTCAGTTCATCCAGAAATAATCAGTGAGGAAAAAAAATCTTTTAACAAATCTTGTCCAACATACAAAACACATCATTGTACATATGCAGAAATATCAGACAGTATTGCGCAGGCCTTTAATTTATAGCATTCAGGTTGTAGCTTTCATTGTAGAGAAAAAAGGACATCAAAATTAAAAAAAACCGCACAACATTAATATGAGAAGATTGAGAGTTGGATGTAAGAGTAAATTGGTTGCTAGCAGTTTGTCACTGGAGAGATTAGTGTTATATACTGTACTAATATTTCCTCATTTTGCTTTGGAAGGAGGCTTTTCCCAAAGTACCAGGAAAAAACTTTACGAACAATCCTAATCCTAACTCTCTACTTAAAACCACAACATAAATTAAGGGTCTGATACATGTATAACTTCATCATTCCTGAATCAATCTTCTACTCATGTCTGCTAGGGACAAAGCATTTAAATACTTTTGTTTGGTTTTTTTTTTTTTAAATATGTCACCAACAGGAACTGGTGAACTTGCTTTTGACTGGCAAAGCCGTGTCCAATGTTTTTAACAACGTGATAGAGCTGGACTCTGGAAATGGCAATATAACAATTTTGAAAGGTATCACAAGCCGCAGTGATATTGGTTTGCTGTCTCTCTTCGAGCATTATGATGTTTGTCAGGTACGTTGTCCATTCTTCTGTTATTAAGTATAAAGGAAACAATTAAATTTAAATTGACTTGGTGTGAGCTCGATTCAATTGTTCATTTTTTTTTTTCAGTCTGTATTAGTTACGCATCTGGTGCGAATTGTCTTGCTCTTTATTAACAACATCTGCAAGCGCTCTGCCTTTCAGTTCATGCATCTTGGTGTATGGTGCAATCTCTGCCTTAGGACTAGGACAAACGTCAGATTCTGGTGGACTTTGCCCTCAGGTCTGGGGAAAATCTACTGTAGCTTCAGCATGAGGGGTCAGATTCTGCTTTCTGTTACAAAACTGTAAGTTTGGATCAATGTAGAAAAAAAAATCCATGTCACTGATAGCTTGTAAAGGTTGAACTGAGAATAGAATATTTTTTCTTTCTCTCCATGTCTCGGTAAGTACATTCAGCATCCGATTACATCGTGGACACGAGGATGGTAACTAAAACCAGTAATGGAAAAGCTCTGTCATTTTTGTTTGGTCTTTTCTTTTTTATTTCCACGAGTAAGAAGGTCCTGAGTGTGATAGATGGTGAATCATAGACATTAGATTTGGAAAACTCCCCTTAAGTCATTTCCAGCCAGTCTCTCAGGGAACAATTCAGCGTATTTTCATGCCCAGTTTGCAGGCTTTCTTATGAAAGTCTATATCCATGAAGTTCCTGCCTTTCTATCATGGTCATTTAATAGTTGATTGTGTTACATAAAACTGTGATCTTATCTTTTTTTCCTAAGAAATATGAGGAAGAGCAAAATATAGATTTACAGTTGTCTGCAAATGTGCAGATTTTAATATCTACTGTGCTGCTTGTGCTTTGGATGTGCTAATACTAAATCCAGCTGTTCATTTACTTAGTTTCTTCTGATTATTATTATTCTTCTAATCCAGTCTGCACCCAAAATGATTCATTCCCATCCACTAGATCTTTGCAAGCTGATGTGAAAGTTCCTCCCTTTTTCATCAGTGCATCCTGTCCAAAGCTTATTTTAATTGCTCTAAGCTAGATTTATTCCAATTTACTAATGTATTCAGGAGGAGATATGCAAGATTTCATGCAGATGCAGCAAACTCACATAGAGGAAGATTTTTATACCATTTTATCTCCTTTTTTTTCTGAAAAGTGGAGCATTTGTGTGTAATCCACAATTTTCTTGGTGTGTTTTCTAAGTCGAAAATATCACGAGGGCATAGCAACTGAATTAGTCCTCCTCTCAAACTTCCAACAGTAGCAAATCAAAAAAGAATGATCAGTCTTTTTTCCCCCCAGTGATTGCCTGAAGAATCTCTTTGTTGCTGATCCAGTAATATCTTTCAGTGGATCATACCGAATACGTTATCTATGCTGACTGGAAAAATGTGTGCTTTTTGTAATTTGTCTAGAATCGTTAATGTCTAATCATCACTCCTAACCCTAAAGCATCACCATGCTCAATCTATCTTTTGTAATGTAATTACTTGTTGCAAATTGTTTCACAATGACAGACATATTCATCGAATCCAGTTCATATGCAAACATTTAGAACCATAGAACAACCAGGTTGGAAGAGACCCACTGGATCATCGAGTCCAACCATTCCTATCAAACACTAAACTTAGTTTCATAGTGAGGTTCCATATTGTAATGCAAAAAAGCTAAAAGGCCAATTCTTCCACTTTTCTGCAGGAAAGTTACGCATCTTTGGATTTCTTTTCTTTGTGCTAAGCTTATTTTTAAGCTGTATTAATTCCATCTGATCTTACTCATTGAGCTAAGAGGCCTAAACTGACATTTTATGTTTCCTGGGGTTTCTTAGAGCTTTTAAAGCAATAGAAAGATTTCCAAAAGCTGGTCAAATAAAACTGGTGCAGGTTTTCCTCTGCTGGGCTGCAGCAAGCAGGATTTCAGGAGAATTTTCATGGAAGCTGAGGTGCTTCTGCAGCAGAGACAAGACTTCAGAGAAAGGGGTGAGGCAGAGAAGTGGGCAGGACCAATAGCAGCAGATGTGACTCACGAAATCCCTGCTTTTTGGTCAGTCTGTGCCCTAAATGACATCTTAACATGTCAGGTGAAAAAGACTTTGAACAAGGAAGTGCTCCTTGCGAAACTTATTGCAGTGTTAGAAGGACTGATGGAAAAGATGCTCCTCTTGTTTATACCAGAGAGTCTCATTTAAAAGACTAACAGCGACAAAAGAGATAAAACACCTGCTTTGTTGCTGGTGAAGAAAGAAAGAAAGATTTCCTTTTCTACAACAAAAAAAGTATTCAAAGTTGCAGAGAAAGTATCTGGAGCTCCTGTATAGCAGCAGTCTTTTCTACTACAATTTTAAAATCTCTGTCTAAAACTTCTCCAATTTCTGCCTACCTTGGCACAGTCATTAAATTGTCCATACTCTGAATGTCAGATATTGCGAACATTGATTTTATTTTCCTTAATCTGATTGAAATTCAATACACATACATGACAACAGACTTACCTTCACAGTGCCCTTAACTATATACAAATATATTTGATATATTGTATGATTTTTAAGTTCCCTACCAACCCAAATCATTCT
>WAAB01000624.1:0-29194 GCA_013389865.1 Piaya cayana
GCAAACCTTCTTCATCCTCATCTGGATGTTTTGGCTAAAAGATACGAAAAATAGTGTTATATTCCAAAAAACAGATATTAAACTTGCCTATTTTGCTGAACACTTCTTGTTGCGCATCTATGAAATTATTTTGGCAGGTTCAGGTCCACTGATAAGGTATGTTCTGGATATATGTTTGTACACTGAAATCAAGATGTTAGGAGTAGTTTTCTATAGCCAGGCCAATTCCACTTTAGTTTATGGTCAGTGATGGGTGTTGCTATAAATTTGATATGACATTTATTCCTAAACTACAGATATTTTGCTTTCTAAAAATGTATTCCTTTACTTCCTAAGAAGAATAATTTTCCCTACTTTGATATAAAACTTCTACCTTCAGTAACATGGAAATTCTGAAACCTTGCATGTAGATCTCACTCCCAGTTTTTAAAAAAAATAGTAAAACGTATCTGCCTTTTTTTGCCACAATATATAGCTTTGTTACTGATTTGGGAGTTTGCAGCATTTCTTGTCACAGAAAGATTATAGGTCGAAAAAAATTAGACTGAAATAAAATTATAAATATACTATAAATATACATATACTAGTCTATGGAAATAAAAATAACCAAATTAATAAAATAACTGGTTAATTCCTTATTTTAATATATGCATTCATCCACTATGCAAGACAAAACAAAACAGAACATCCTGCACCATTTTCAAGGGGAAGGGGAAGGAGAAGGGGAAATTAGTGGTCAAAATGCCAAACAACTCAGTAAATTTACATTTAACTAGAATTCTTGAAAGATAATCAGCACATTTAACAGGCACATCATAAAGTGACAACTGGTGTGGCAAATGACTCTCTTCTTGACTTTCCTTGGCTTATGCCCTAATACATATCCTTTTCATATGGTATAACAGGCATAACAGGACAAAAATAGCTGCTTGCCCCTATGTATACCTTCTGTATACAAAAGAGACACATTACTAAGTTACTGGATGAAAGGAAATGTACAAAATTATTTAACTTCTGTTTTCTAGCAACAGTGAGAACTGACTTCACAGCTCTCATTCCATAGTCATAATGGTGCTGAGAAGACAACTGCTCTGAACAGAGAATCGTCTGAAAAAAATCGTCAGAAAATGTAACCACAGTTTTTACAGCCAGAGGTCGAGCAGTTAAAAAAAACACAGGAATACAGAGAACAATCTCTGCTATCATGGCATACTCAGGAACCATCACAGCTACTGGTCTGAAGAGAGCCTATTAAACATATATATGAAAAAATGACGTCAGAAAAAACCACCATATAACATTTTTTTCTATAACTACATAAAACACTTTTTTTTCATTATTCCATTAATACAGTGACCGCCAAGTAAATTTAACTATCACATTTATGACAACAATATTTAAATTTAAAACATTATTGCCCTTCCATAAACATTTAGAAATACTTTCTTTTCCATTGTGACAATTCATGTCTTTAGATCTTGGTTCAAGATTAATAACAAAAACACATAAAACCCCACAAGCTCTAGAATAGGGGAATAGAAAATAGAAAATAGAATAGGGGAATGCAATAAAACTACCAAAAAGCTGATGCTGCCAGACTCCTGCTAGCATTATTTAGCTGCTTAAACTTTACCATAGTTCTACAAAGCAAGCATACTTCAAACACTCAAACTTCCACAAATCTTCGTTTTCTACCAGAAAGTTCTTTAAATTATCCTCTATCAGTTACAAAAGGAGTATTTTTTAATCTTGCATTCATACTACGTGTTAGTGAGTGAACTTGCCAGATGGTTCAGAAAAACATTAGCAGTCTTGTACTTTGTACATTTCTCTTTTTTTTTTATTAATGTATCAAGACATTTGCTCAGATTTCCTTTTCTTTCTATGGACACAGGACAAGTGTATTTAAAAGGTAAGAAAAGATGTAGCATTCTTGTAATAATCATTCAATAATAAACTCAAACAGAATAGGAATGTTTTATATTAGAATCACTGCAAGGCCCTTCAGACCAAACCAAAAGAACAGGAAAAAAAACCCCAGAAATTAATTTAAAAAACCAAATTTTTATTCAGTATTAAGATACTATTCACTTCTTGCACAAGATAAAGTAGTCCTTTTAGTTTGTGAACTTTCAGTTGCTTAGCCAAAAAATACACAAAGCTTTGGGGTTTTTTTACTGTTTATTTAATCCTGACAGTCAGACTTCGAGTTAAGCAACCACTTCCTGACACTTTAAAAACTAGTTTATTCTAATTTTTCAGTCTGACTATCCTTCTTGATTGCTTTTTCTTCCAAGAGAAGATGATTTTTACACTAACGTAATCAAAATTTAAGGTAATGAATATTAAATATTCTTCATAATTTCTGCATTTAACAAAAAGTTGGGGGAGGGGTTATTTCTGTATTAGATATTAAATTAACAAGATTACAAATAAATGTCTTAAGATTATCATGAAGTTCTGAATGGCCAGCACAACCAGGATTCATAGTAATGAAGACAGCACACATAGGGTTCAGTTTCAGTTCAGTTACTTCAAATACTATTAAATCAGATCCTGAACTAATGCCTATGGAGAAATAAAAACTAATTTCATTGCTGGGCAGGGTTTGTTGCATCTTTATTCTTTATCATATGCAAGTGAAAAATAATTAGAAAAACAGGTTACCTCTTCGGATTGTAAAAATCTGCTGAGCTATCACAGCGAGTACTTCCAAACTAATACTGTTGAATTCATCAAAGCAAGCCCATGCCCCAGAAGACAACAAACCCTAGAAGAAACAGACATATGACTAATTAAGAGGTAACAACTTATTTTGGGCACACTGATCAAAAGAATTCTGCAATAAGAATAAGTTTCAGTGTGCAAAGAAAAGACTTAAATCCATGATTCAGAACACTAATATCTAAAATAAAATCAATACAGATAAAATCTGTCTTAAAAAGAAAGCACATGTTAAAAAAAAATAAGAAAAAAAAATCTGCACAAACTAATCCAAAATCCTACTTCTTCTGCCATATGCAACATGTGTATCAAACAGACACATTTTGCATGTTTTGCTAATATTTTGCAGCTGGACAAGGGGGAAGATTTCAGCACTACACAAGCCTCAGAAAATACCCCTCTTCTTTTATATCTATGCTAACAGGGTTCACAGAGACAAAAGGAAATGTAGGGATTTCTGTACAGCTAAAATTAAGTATTTGGTTATGGCATCTTGGGGCATACCCTGTTACAGTGCAACTACAGAATAATTCCCTTTTCCTACAGTTCTGGTTAATTCATAGGTCTTTCTGAGATACACTTCCCAAATGCTTGTGTACAGACTGTGTAGCACCAGTCCTCTTTCAGGGGCATCTCATGCTTTGTTAGCAGTAATTCTAAAATTCCCATTTAAGACACAGAATTTTGTTTTCATCATTCTCAATAAAAATGCTTAATTTCGCTTATTTTTGTGAACTTCCATCATGCAGTATTTTAAAGACAAATCACACGTCGTTCCAATGCTACCTCTGACTCAGAAGGTAAGAATAATACCAAGGAGGGGTGTATATTTGCTTAATTTTTTTATCATTCTAGTCTAAATCCGGGCACTGGGCTGTAAGACACAAATATCCATTCAGGATAGATTTTCATAATACAGAGGTGTCTACTTGGGCTAATATCAAAATGAATATATGCTTGATTCGTATAGTATAATGACTCTTACCAGTTCATTTAGAATTTAGATGAAACCTCAAGCTCACTAATGTTTGCAATCAGCTATTAAAAATACACTCATTAAAATGACATCTATGTTGCCCATTTAAGGCAAATAATATCATTATGGTCTATTTAATTTTCAAAGCATATAAACAATATGATATCTCAGTTGTCTTTTTACTTATGGTAAGACTTATCTACACGACACTAGCATTAAACAGCAGCCTAGTAGTAGAGGAATATACACTTACAATACCTTAAGACCAAGTGCCAAAATAATTAAAGTTCTCTAATATAATTAACAATGTGACCCCCAAGCTAAACCCAATATGATTCACACAAACCTGGAAAAATTTTCCTAATACAAGGAAATCCAGTCCATCAGAACAACTGAAAACCACACACTGTTTAGCTACAGCCTTTGCTAAGTCTTTTGTAGTTTCTGTTTTTCCAGTTCCAGCAAGTCCTTCAGGGGCATCTCCAACAAGTAGGTGTAGTGCACCAAATAGAATTCTGGAGATCAAGCAATAGGAAAAAAGATTATATTATTTTTTCTGCTACTCTTCCAGTGACTCTAACTTTTACCAGAAACTCTAAAAAATACCTTTCATGCCTGCATTTTGCTGTGGCAATACAGTTTACTTGCTTCTGGCCAGCTTTATCTTACAAATGTGTAGTAATGTATGAAGTCTACCAGAAGTTCACCACAGAGAAAAGTTTACTTTCCACTTTCTAAATTTAAACCCTCTTGTAATTTATCACCAATTATAGCGTCACAAAAGATTTTTTTTTCTCAAAAGTTAATTATAATATTCATACAGAACAAATTTTATTTCACCAAAAGAAATGTACCCTATTCTAATTATGCTTACTAGGACAGGAAAAAATACAGTTCTGGTCATCTGCTCTCAGGACTATTAAAAATGTCTCTACTGAATAAATTCTTGCTAATACAGTATATTTATTAAGTTGCAGTTTTACCCTAGCACCTGTCCTTAAGTGGAGTAATAACCAGCCTCAGGGTATTTCCAAGATATTCATATCCATAATTCAGTCCAGCATTGATCATCTTTGTTTGTAGATGCCCTTCCTAAGAAACAATGTATTAATTATATAGAATAAATAAAGAGTTTGGGGTTTGTTTTTGGTTTTTTTTTAAATACAACTCAACACTGTTTCTGAAGTTTCGTAACAGGTCTAATGCTGTTAGAAACAACTGTATGGCAGAACAGTGATTGCTCTGAGACACCAGTTTTAATGTGACTCAAAGTAAAAAAAATGCCAATCAATAGATACTGAAGTATCTAAGAAAATGATAAAATGACTGGTTTTAACATTAACTCCTAGCTAAAAAAAAAAATAAAAAATCCGTATTTCAAACTAAAACTGTCCTGTGTAGCTACTTAATGTGTTAATGGACTTTTTAAAAGGTAAACAGAAGTAATCATGACCAATAGCTATAGCTATGGTCAATCTGAATACTCCAATACAGAAATGCATTAGGCCTAGATACAACTTTTCTTTTTAATTTCACATGGAATTTCTTCTGTAGTGCAGGAAAGCTCATCCTGATGAAAATACTGTATCCTGCCATATTCGGGTTGTCATTTTCTCAACCTAATATAATGCATAAATAAACTAATATTGTCAATAAGTCAGGTTAAAAACTCTAACCGCAAGCTGTCATCCTTACAGCATTCTCTATCCTACAGATTCAGAAATCCAAAATACAGTTTCTGAGTGAATAAATTCTGTCTGTAACCTCCTCTGCAAATTCAGCAAATACACTGAGTCTCAGCAGTGATGAAAAAAGTAATTATAATTAAAAACTCTTTGCATCTGGCTACTGGCCGTTCTAGTTAGCAAACCACAGAATGATTTGTTATAGGTATTCTCCTATCAGCAGAAATTCTCATAGCACCGTAACCATTCTCTGTGTCAGCAAGCAAGCAGAAATTGAAAAACTGTGAACAGAAATTACCTTTTAATAGGATTGAGAGGTATCACTTACCTCCCAGTAGTACCTAAGCTGACTCAACCATTCAAAGTCATTCTCATCTTTGACTTCCTTGCTTACTAGAGAAGCAAGAACATCCCTAGTATGAACATCAAGCACCACAATTGCTCCTAGACTCACTCGATTCTGCTGAGATAGCTTTCCTTGCACCAATTTAGCAATGTCTTCAATCGGTTTATTATTCACTTCCAAAAAATCCTCTAGTGCCTGCAAAAATTTTTGAAGATATTAGTTGCATGCCTAGTCTATGGCATTATTATTTCTTCTTATATAACTTTTATTTCTCTGCACTAAAAAGTTTCTTCTCCCTACAACAGTAGCACAATGTCCTTCATTCCCTAGTAGTTCAGCAGGGTTTGGGGCTGTGAATGTCCTACTTTTACAGAACCATATGCAAAACATCAGTGATATATATCTGGAAATGAAACAGCATACATTATTTTCTTCCTGTAACAGAGGAAATAGCCCTTATTTTGTACATTTCACATTAAGAAAATGCCACATGTGTTTTAAAAATCTACTCAGATGGATACAATATACTTCCTATGGTTAAGGGACGCTGTCACACTAGAAAAACAACTTTATGTCCTACAATAACATAAGTATAATTCAGAAAGATTAACAAGAAAATGCATTGTTCAATGATTTTTAAGTTTATTGACTTATGGTTATAGTCAGTGGTCATTTAGCTCAATCATTTCTTTTACACAGTAATTGGCAGGCTAATAATTTCAAGCTAATAAGTTGCTGGCAAACAGGAAATAATCAACTAAGGGAAGTGCTTGTATCATGACAGTACTTAGATGTCGTGGAATGCCTTACTGAATTGAAATAAAAATGTGGGAATTAACCTCAACTTAATGAATCTGTAGCTAATGTTGTTAGTGAATAAAAGAGGAAGTAAAGCAATAGTTAAATTCATTTGCTTTTAGGAATATTTGTTACAGAACTCTGGGCCTAAACCAAAGATCCTGTGCTGGTCTGTATCAAGCCTTTTCAGTTAAACGGGCAGACAGGGAAGCCTGCGCTACCTGCAGCTGTCACTCATATTCTGTCATAGTGGGAATTCCTTAAAGTCTTTCACCAACTGAGGATAAATGGGGCAGTATGTAGAAGACTTATTTCTTTCCCCAGGAAAATTAATATCTCTTTTATTACTGAGAAAAGAAAATATTTTCAAATGTTTTTTCAACTCTTCATATACTTTGCAAGATTTACTTCACGTACTAGTACATAATGTCCTCTTCTTCCTTTTATTCCCTCTTCCAAGACACTCAGAAGCTTCCTTTCCTTGCATGTGAGAAAGCAGCAACTCAAAAAAGCCACTATTACCAGGAGCCATGACTTCAATTTGTGAGTAAGCAGAAAATTTTATACAGTCTTAAAATAACTTCATGTTTGTGGTATAGCTTAGATACATATGAACAGGGAGAATCCAAAAACGCAAAACTGTAACAGTTCTTTGAGATGACACCACAGCATTCAAAAAATAGGAATAAAAATAAGACAGAATATCCCAAAATATCCCAAATATCCCAAAATATCCAAAATATCCCAAAATATCCCAAAGTTACAACTTTATGTACAACTGTGAAAAACTTGATGTTCCTTTCTGTCTAAATGACAGAGAATTAAAATTTAAGTTGCCTCAGTTAACGGTGGTAATTCTACAACACTACCAAATAAAACAGGTGAGAGTATTAAGCCTTGGTGATTAACAGAAGAAATCTTTTACAAAGCACATATCCTGAATCTTAATTCAGTTCCTTATGCACTTTTCTCCTGACTAGTATTAGCTAAAAGATTATGAATTATTAATTAATTAATGAAGGCAAGTTAGACTTCTCAACCCAAGTCAAAGAGGCAAGCTTGGCTAATCCATACCCCTTGAATACACCACTGGACTGCTTTTGTAATCTGCATGTTGAGCTAATAGAATGCACTCTGACTCAGTGCAGAAGCACTGGCTTACATGCAGAAAAGGAAATATTAACTTCAAAGCCTTCAAGGATCACATTTCAGGTAGGTCTTCAACATAGACAGATTAACTACTACAGTGAACACTTACTAATCCAAAAAGGTTATTACCAAAGATCTGATTTACTACTGCATTATATCAATTTGACGTGAACTCAAATTTAAAATATCTTACAGCTTGGCTATTTCTAATAGACTTCTCTACATGCATTGTCCAGAAAGTTTGGGATACACAAAGAACTGTTTGTCCAGGCCACTCTCTCACCCAATTAACATGTGGGGGTTTTGGATAAGCTTCAAGTGCACCCTTAATCTAGACAGGAAAAAGCATAGTAGAAACATATCTGAAAACAGGTAATATTCAGTTTTAGAATTAATTTAGGTTAGATTGCATTACTGATAGAAAAATCTAAATCAGGGTCTAAATTCATCCTCAAATTTAACTCTACTGACACCTTGCAAGCAAACACAAATCTCTAAACAAAGTTAAAAAAAAATCCCAACAAAATATCATAATATGAAATGATCACACAAAATCTGAGAACCAATTTCACAACATATTCTAAAATGATTCTTGCCATCAGATTTTAATTTTTTTTCACTCCACCACAATGAAACTAGAAACCAAGTACAAATACAACTCAGTTACAAGTAATATCCCAAACTGAAAGGTTTTTCACCTATTCATTCTAGTAAAAACACTGAGCTTTCAATTTTGCAGATCATGTTATTTAAACTTATGGCTATTGTCAAGTGTATTTCTAACAATAGAATGATTAACCTGGTTCTAGCACTGCTCAAAGATAATTTCAATTAAATCAAAGCTTGAACTGGAAAAAAAACCCATACAGTCCATACCAACAGCTTCTTTTCCAGTCATTATCAAAATCCAAAAAAGAATAAAGTCATGTGAACAAACTCCTTAATAAATTGAGATGGCTCCATGGCCAAGAACTGTAAACTACCTGAGCGAAAAATCTGCCATTTGTTTTGCAATTCCAAGACTCTTCTCTTTTAACTATCTATGCACACATTAGCATCAATTTAAAAAAAAATCATCTCTGAAGGAAAAATGGGTCTGTATTGACATTAAAAGCACATAAATGTCATCTCTTCTAGATCATTATAAAAGTTCTGTAGTCAAGGCTAAAGGCATGCAAACAATCTCATTCACATGGCTCAGTTTGTCCATGTCTGGTATGCACCAAATAGACCAGGTTATTCACTTTCTTCTGTATTGCCATGCCACTACAATAATTAAACTGCTGTGCTGTAAACAGTGTCAGGGAAAGCATCTATACATTTAATTACCTCACTTGACATTGAAAAGGACCACAAAAAAGAAGACTACAGAGAAGATTAAATACACAACACAATGATGAGACACTGTAAAGACTAGAGTGATACAAGATGAAAGAGTGAAGCTTCTTGGTTAAAACAGTCATCATTAAGATGAACATTACAAAAAAAAATCAGCCATGGGCAATATTTCAGTTTAATCTTGTCACTTAATATGAGATCAAGTGTAGAACAATCTCTGGCGAGAGAATCCTTGATGCAAATATTTTTTAATCTACTATCTAATCTCAAAGAATTTTAGAGAATTTTACAACCAAAAAAATCACACCAGTACGAGATATATAGTGTATATATATATATGGATATATATATATGCGCATAAAGATATTACCCTTGAACACTGAATTGATTGTTTTGATGCTCATGCTAGGTGCAAAGAAAAAGAAGTGATTCCGGTATATGTTAATGTTTACTGAAGAAATCAATGCTGGATGCCATTAGACTAGAAAATAACAAGTTAGGACTTGTCACTTTGTGGACAGACTTCAGCATATCTGCCTCCACTTCAACCAGTCATTTTTCAACTTGACCTCTAGCTTCTGGGCTTGAGATTGTCTTTGAGTTCTACAGTCTCTCCTTCACTACTTACAATGCATGTAATATCTAACAGAGTAGTAAATTTCACTCTTGCAATTCCTTCAAAACACTTTTTCAAATGACATTGTACTCTAGAAAACAAAACTTGTTCTGACATTTTTTTCTTTTGCTAATACTACCAAAGAAGATCTATTAAAAAAAAAAACCCTGAACATTTTACTTAAAAGATCATTTTAAGTTTTTTAAAGAAAGTTTATCCTCAACATTAATCTTGGTGTACTACCCCCTGCAAGATGCTCACCACAATATTTTTGATCAGTTTAAAGATGTAAAATATTACATATACTCTCATCAACACAAACACTATTGAAGATTATATTCATTCTTTTACTTTATATTCTTTTAAAAATATTCTTTCTTTAACTATTAATCCACCTACAGTATATAAAATTCCATCATTTATATGTACCCAGCAAAAGAGAGTAAATATTAAGGAATTTGAGTAAAGCAATGAAGTACAACCATAACACAATAGCTTGTAATAAATTTTTTAAAAAAATCTTAAATTTTTTTTCCTCACAAGATCTCTTGCCCTGTTCATTGCACTGCATGGATATTCCTTTGTGACTCAGCTGGCAATTTATTTTTCATTTTCATTATTATTTTTGCATGACCTTATACTACATTCACTGCATGCTATGAAGTCTGCTTATTAGGAATGAAACCCCATTTCCTTTGCTTACAGCAAAAGCTATATTACTTAACAACATCACTTCTGCAGGAATCTTCATGGAGTTAATTCCACTCAGTACAAGAAGGATTTATACTGACTTATACTTTACACTTTGATGCTGAATGAGGTTGGGGAATAGAAATCCCAAAGAGAGTTAAAACATGACAAAAAGCTTCTGAAATACTTTAATTAGGACAGCCTCTAAAAAGATAAAACTGAAGTTAGCAGTATAAAGATTCCACCTGATATTCATTTTTCCACTGAGAAATATTAGGTATGTTAACTTCACCATGAATTACCATATAGACTTCTGATTTTTCTGAAAACCAATGTATGGAATGGTTACTAGTTTAGAAAATAGAACTGAATTTAATTACCCATATTAAAAATAACTCTGAATTCACCTGTCATAAAATCTAACCAAACAGATACTTCATACCATAACCGTCAGTGACTAAAAAGAAAGTTCTGAGCTCAGAGAAACAGTATGACAAGGTTATGTGCATGCAATGTCACAAATACATCTATTAAATATTACCATACCAAGCAGGATCTTCAGTCTCTGAAAGAATCTGAAGGAGTTCATCGTTAGATTAAAAAAAAAAAGAATCTGGGAAATAAAAAGTGCATCTTCTCTAGGTATTCATTAAGTACATTGAGAATTAGCTCCAGAAATTCATTGCACTTCCTCAGTTTTTCCAGCATCTTGTCCATTACTACTCCTTTCAGTACATGTTTGTCCTGGAAAAGAAATCCATCCAAATAAAAATGTTAATGCCTTCTCAGCTAAATCACCACACAGCATTGCAATAAGTCTTAAGCAAAACAATTCTTCTTTTCAAATTCTGATTTATTCAAATCATTGTCAGATTTACAATTTACTAACCTTCTTCATTGCAAGGGCTCACTACAAAAATATTTAAGCAGTTGATATTAAAGTAAAACTTCAAAACATGAGCTAGTAATTCTGAAAATAATTTTCAAAACGGGATCAGTTCATCAAATAGAACAACTCCCATCATTCTGTTGGAGCAATATCAATTTACACTGGCCAAATTCATTTTGTTTACATAATTAAGCAACATGAACAAGTAAAACATTTTGATGGATTTTTATAAGTGCACTTTTATGACAACAGTGCAGTCATACCTTTTGTTCAGTAACCATCTATCAGAGTTATATGCAGTTCCATATAAAGTATACACAATATAAGTGTTGAGATGGCAAAGTTGTATGTAGGCAACACAACACTTCAGTACTAAAACCAACTAGCAATGGGATCTAAACAAAGGTATTCACTGATTCTAACATGCTTATTAGCTAAATACATGTTTGAAGATTTTTCCTAGCAAACATGAAGTTATACTTGCTTTAAGAATATAAAAAATATATTTTTCTTTTCAGAATAGCACCCAAATCACACCTATCAAGATACACTATTGACTAAACACTACATTTCTTATACACCTACACAGTGTAGGTGAGAAAGACATATAGTGCTTTCCAAATTAACCTCTCAAACTAAATGAACGTAAATGCTTAGAAAAGCTACTGCATAAGATGAAAGCTATCTCAGTTAATATCAATACTAAGACTTTTCAAAAGACCTAACGGTTGCCAAGTTAAGAAGCTTTAAAGAAATACAGTTGTCTGAACATTATTTTCCAGCATTCAATATGCCTTATGATCAATTCATAGCCTAATCATCCTTGCATTTTTCAGCCATGCTCACTAGTGTGGGGTTTTGGAAGAAAAGCAAGACACACCTTGAAAAGTAGGAAATTATGCTGATTCACAATTGGGTTCATCTGTAACTCAATTTATTCTTGTTCATGTCTAGTTCAGACCAGTGTCACTTGTTAACAGTGATCTGATTCAAACTGATTTATAGTGCAATACATAATATTCTATAATTATAAAGTCTTGGCCAAAAATGGAGAGGGTTTAATCCCAATCCCCTGCTCCCGTTTCAAAAGTCTGGGAACATAGCTTCTGTCGTAGCTTCTCCTTCACCAACTACATCAGAGTTTGAATGGCTCCAAAATGACCACAGGTGAGACGTAAACAAAGATAACTGGAAAAGTTAGTCAGCCCATAGGCCCCCTCTGTTCCGTCTAGTGAGTCTGCACCTGTAAACCAACAACACAGAACACATATCCAGGATTAAAATAAAAGGTGCAGGTATATCCATCCATAAGAAACACCAAGGAGATTGGTAGGGAGAATTTCATACTAGTCAGTCTGTTGAAGGCTTGTAGGAACTGCAGACAGTAACAACAAAGAACAATGGACAGCAGAAATCAAAGATGTACCCTGACTAATTCCACTAGGAACAGTTTTGTCAGAGCCCATTACTAAGACAGAGCATTACACTTGACAGGGTTTGCAGAACAACACAGCCTCGCAGAGCACAGCACAGGTGACTCACGTTGCTAGGGACAGACAAGGAGAGACAGACTGGACTGATGTGCAAAGCCCAGAGGTGCATCTGTTAGAAACAAACTCCTCCCAGTCTGACAATGCAGATTTGACTCAGCAACATGCCTGCTGTTCAGCTTCAGTTTGGAGAATTTAATAATAAATTTCAAGTTCAGTTTCAGTTCAAAAAACTCACAATATTTTGAAATTATTTCCAAGGTGCATTCTGCTTTGGTTCAGTTCCCTGCTCATGTTACACTTATACTTCCCATCTGCTGAAAAATGGTAGGTTCGTATATCTGCTCTTTGTGGGGGTTCACCTCCCTAATACAGTAGTCACAGCGTTCCTCTGTACATAGAATACATTTACCTTCTGCCATTTGCATCCTGCCTCATACCAAACCAGAACTAAATAACCACAAATACTTTTCATCTACACATAAGCAGTTGTCAGCATACAAACACATTTCATAATTGGTTTTATAAAACATACTTTAATGCACAAACAACCATATAACTATACATTGTCAACAGAAAGAGGTTTTGTTCCGTTTCTTACATATTTATCATCAGCAAACAGAATAAATGCAACTGGCAAAGCAAATCAAAGCCAGTTGCTAGTTTTATAAATAGGATTCTTCTTCTCTGGTTTTTTTCCTTCATGTGAGGGAAATGCAGGAAAAAATAATTTATGCTTCAACATAGATTGCCTATCTGCAGTTCTGCTAAGGCATGAAGGAAAAAACTGAATGCCATTATTGTCAGTCATTCAAACTGTTGGTGTAACTTATTTTGTCATAGACATTCTCACTTTCTATTAGTTTTTTCAAACTCTGTAAAGAAAATAGTATAAATCAAGAAAATAGTATAAATGGTATGCAAATGGTACCTTGCTAAAAGACCACCAGTAACTCCATTTTCTAAATACAAGGGGGGGAGGGGTCTTGCCCTTTTCTTCTCTCTTCCTCACACAGAGAGAAAATCTTCCATAACCCAGATTTTTTTTAAGTTCATGGGAAGCAGAAATTAAACTACTAAGTAGTTTAACCCTCATTAATGTGCACTGCTTAAATTATTTCTTTAAAATGAAAGAGTAATAAATTGTTATATGTTATATTAATATATGATTATTTAAAAAGTGATGAAAAGCTAAACACATAAAGGATTTTTATAATACACAGCAATTTTATAATACAATGGCATATAAATGCTTTTTTTAAAGCATGAACAGACACAAGTAAGCTTTAAGAGAACATAATACTTTAAGAGAGACAATCATATACATTAGGGAAGAGCATTCTTTCAAGCCATGGAACTCAAACATTTCATTTGTGGAGACAGAGTGCCATCTTCTGGCAAATAATGCCTACTTGTTTAGGCACAATCTGAGATTTAGGATTTATGCTGTCTGGTAGAAACAAAAGATAATATTTTATTTTTTTCTGAGAGTTCTAACACATATCGCATTCAAAAAATACTTTCTATTTTATTAGCATTGAATATCTGAATTAGAATATTTTATAGAATCATAGAATCACAATACTTTTTATTTGATTAGCATTGAATATCTGAATTAGAATATTTTATAGAATCATAGAATCACCAGGTTGGAAGAGACCCACTGGATCATCAAATCCAACCATTCCTATCAAACACTAAACCATGCACCCCACACCTCATCCACGCACACCTTAAACACCTCCAGGGAAGGTGAATCACCCACCATGGCAATAATTTTCTCAACAGGAAACTCACACATGGCTGCACCAAGTTCTGTAAAATAAATGTGAAAACATAACTTCCTTGTTATCACCTTATTCTCTTTTCATTATGCTTAATGAATGGAGATCCTCTCATATTCTGAGTTTTGACAATATGGTCATCCAACAACATCTGAACATCATCTAGAGATGACAAAATATGTGTTCTAGGTTCTCTACAAGCAAGAAGAGTAAACTCCATTTGATTCCATTCAGAAATCATTTTTGTTAAAGATTTCTCAAGTGAATATTCTTTGCTGGCTGTTTCACCAATGGTCTCAAACAGTTCTAGGAATGGTTCAAGATTCAAGTTAATGGATTGCAAGACATTTGAGTCTTCAGAAGGAGCCAGTGGTAATCCAACAATTTTTGACATCTCTTCCCAGTGCCTTTCTTGCAAGCCAGGACTGCAAATCACCTGGATTAGAGGAATGTGAGAATTGAATTTCAATGCATTTGATTTAATCTGTCTTGTTATTGCTAATGCATTTGGAGAATTGTGGAAGGCTTTTTCAAGTTTATAAAGCCCATGTCAGTAGTTCCCTACATCTATTTTTCTACTTAATTTGGATTAACTTCTGTAAATGATCCCTCTGTCCAGTGTTTGTGGTTCCTGTTGAATTAACTGCCATATCATAGAGACGAAGAGTATTCCACATGGTTTTATACTGAGAGTACTGAAACGCTAACAATCCAAAGGACTCTTCTTCTGAATAAAGATGACTTATCTTTTGAGATACTCGTCACTGGTGAGACCGCTCCTCGAATCCTGTGTGCAGTTCTGGGCCCCTCACCACAAGAATGATATTGAGGCTCTGGAGTGAGTCCAGAGAAGAGCAACAAAGCTGGTGAAGGGGCTGGAGAACAGGCCTTATGAGGAATGGCTGAGAGAGCTGGAGTTGTTTAGCCTTGAGAAGAGGAGGCTGAGGGGAGACCTCATTGCTGTCTACAACTACCTGAAGGGAGGTTGCAGAGAGGATGGTGCTTGCCTCTTCCAAGTGACAGGGGAGAGGACAAGAGGGAATGGCCTCAAGCTCCGCCAGGGGAGATTTAGGATGGACATTAGGAAAAAAATCTTCACTGAAAGGGTCATTGGGCACTGGAACAGGCTGCTCAGGGAGTCATCTGGTTGATTCACCTTCCCTGGAGGTGTTTAAGGGATGGGTGGATGAGGTGCTGAGGGACATGGTTTAGTGTTTGATAGGAATGGTTGGACTTGATGATCCGGTGCGTCTCTTCCAACCTGGTTTTTCTATGATACTATGAGATATAAGTGAAGTCTGAAATACAAGCAAAGCTGTCCAGTGATACCGGGTCCTTACCACAGTTTTCTGGTTTGAGTGACTAAACCAGCCTGTTATGTAACTGCTGCCTTTGACTGCAGTTAAAGCCAACCATAACAGTAACAGCTCAGCACTCACGTTAGTCAACAGAGGAATACAGCTAGAGGTTTGGAAATGTACCTAGGCATTCCTCTATAATTTGCATGGAGGCTTCAACAGACTAGAGGTAAATATGAACATCAGGAATTACACTTCCAAGACCATGAAAGTATAATTTATATGCAAACCTATATAAACTCAATTCACACTTTCCCTATGCAAAGTGTTGCCGTATTAATTCATGATCACACAGTAACAAACTACTGTGCTCAGTAGATTTGCAGTTAAAATCACAAATTACATGAAAATATTTCATAGCTGAATTAAGAATTATTTTGCACATCTCAGTATTATTAATCAAATTATTGATTCTGTTAATACATATGTTAAGATTTACAATTTACGCTATTGGACTAGTTTAGGCTATAATCTGTACCTTATCAGCAGGAAGATCCAATTTTGTATTCAATGCTTGAGCTTTCTTCAAATACCAGTTGACTTCTTTAACATCTCCAAATGTGCTAGTTCTTCAGCCTGCTTAGAGCAGCTTCTCAGTTCCTCAACAAAATTTTCATGGCGTATCTAATCAAACATCAAGCAAGCATACATTCATGTTTTAAAAATCATAATAAATTACCATAAAAAGAAGGAATAACTACACTGATACTTGCAGAAAATCTAGCATATTTGCACATAATTATCTTTTCCACCCAAACTGCAGAATTTGCCCTGAATCCTCCTGTCACCAGGAATGACTTATTGGGTCAACAGGCGGGACTGGGTTCTGTGTCATAGGATATAGTTGGATATAGAAATTTCTGCTTTCTGTGATGGACAGAGTCAGCAGGCTAAGAATAGAAAATTATATGCAAATATCTAGCACGTCTCAAATTAAAATACAATAACAAGATTAATCAAATGACAGACAAAGCTAAACAGCTTCACAAGACAGAGGTGTCTCTTGTCTTAAAGACATACAGTTAAAGGATAGCTTTTTCCTCATATATACAACTCCACAAGACTTATTTAACATTGAGTATCAGTAGTGGTTAGTGTCTGAAACAAAGCAATAAACCACACAAAGCAATAATACATTTCAAGACCACAGAGGCTATGTTGCACATTTATTATTACTTCTTTAAATGTACTGCATAAACATATAAGTTCATTATCTTAAAACATGATGACAAAATGATGATGAGAATAATAAGCAAAAGAAAAGCAACCCAGACAGCTATACAGACAGTAACTGCAATTGTTAAGCTGTCTAGTTATTACCAATCCTTGTGGAGAAACCCCTTCTCTTAGATGATATAACACACTGCCCTGTAAAAGCTTAGTAAATACAATGAAACATTCTAACACAGATGAAAATACATGTAAAGTATAAAAGAATAAAAAAAAATTTAAAAAAAACCAATCCTGTATCAAGACGCACTTCTGTTATCAAGCTACCTTATTTGACATTATCATAACAGCAACATCATGCAAATTAATTGATTTTTTTTCTCTTTGGAGCAATCCACATGTCTTTAAAGGATCTATCTGAATTTTACTCTTTCACAGGTAGCTTTCATCAGCATCATAGCCAAAGAGGATTCAGAGTGCAAAATCTAAGATGTGGCTTGTCTTGCAGTATTTGTGGATATACAAAAAAAACCCCAAATGAATGGAAAGTAGGCAAAAAAAAGAGTTAATAGCAAGAATAATATAAAACCATCTTCAAACTCCTTTTTAAAGTACATGGGAGAATAAAAGAGGTTATTCCATCCATTATTCCATATCTACACCAACTGGCAAAGAGTTTACCGTTTGCACACCGAGAGCAGATTTCAGGCCCTCTATCCTGGCATTGCGTGGGGCAGTCTTATTTAAAATGCCTCTCCTTGCTGCATCCATAACAGAACACCTTTCTGTTCTGGTGTACAGTCAGGGCAGCAGCCATCAGCTGTGCTTGATAGGTAAATGGTCCCAGCTGTTGCAGGATTTTTCAGACCGTGTCATATCTTTCTACATTTGTCATTAGGGGGTTTTACCACCGATTGCAAAGTTAAGGCATCTTTAGCCGCTCAGTTGTCTACCTGCTTGTTAATCGCATCCTTCAGTCTGTCTATAAATGTCATATATGGGTCATGCCTGTTTCAGCTTTCTGACATCCAGTATCTATATAAGTGTTTGGTTAACAAAAAGCCACGTCTATTGTAAAATTGCATTATTTAAAATGGCTTGATTCTTGAACTGCTACTAATGTCGTTAATCAGGTCATTTCTTATTGTGATCTGTTGCAGTCCCTTTGGTCCCAAAGGGCCACCCTGTGGGCGCTGTAAATTACCAAAGGCTGCTCCAGATCACAGACAAAGCTAGCAAGAGTTCAAGGTCCCCCTACCACTGTGTCTCCCTCCTGGCTTATGCCCATTGGTCTGAGGGCAGGGGAGAGATGGATCCAGCTCCTTCTCAGGGTTTCTCGGACCTGGAGTGAAGGGGTTGTTGGCACTCCTGTCTGGAAGCACAGGGCCAAGTGCAGCCTGTTCAGGGGCATGAGGGGTCAGTGCACTTGTTGATGATCTTGCACTCAGGCTGGAATTATCGCTGTGCTCTTTAGAGCAACATGCACCTTTACTGCTTCAAAAACATTCCTCCAGGGACCTAGCAACTTAATAGCTGTGTTATCTGACCACATTGCTTCATCCTATATGCAAACTCTGATTTTATCCCTGATTTCTTGCTCAAATGCTGATCAAACCTGAAAAGGCAGCTCATGAATTTTCAGGCATACTCCGGTATCTATTTTCTTTTTACCTTCTAACTTTATTTTCCCCACTGTTCCCTTCACGTTCATAGCTTGTTTACTCCCAGAGTCTGTTCCACTGAAAGTAGCAGCACAGGAGGTGCAAGACACTGCACAGTATTAAAAGCAGAGGCAATGCCCTCCTCCTGGTTTCTCTGCAGTTTACAATCATTCAGAGTCTCACAAAGCAGATGCCATGTCAGTGAAACTGCTGCAGCGCCTTTATTCCCCGTGTAGCAGAATCAAAGAGTTTATCGCTCACATCTTTCCAGACAGAAACACTAAAAGAAGTTATGGTAGTTGCTTCATATCCCTTTTCTTTACTCCATAGTAGCACTTTTTGCAATACTGACTACTCTAACTTAACTCCCCATGTTTGCAGGATCGTTTTCCACATAGAAATAATCATTTTCTCTTCCTTACTTAAGGAAGTACCCAGGGCTGGCTCTGGGTGACCCCTGCCCCACTGTGGGTGCAAATCGTTACCAATGCCCTTGAAGCCTGCTATGAATTTAATCTCACAGTATATCAGACTGGGAACAACTCCAAAGGAAAGCACCCCTTTTATGGACTGGACCTGGTCACTCTACAGGGCGTCCACCTCAGATGGGGAGAACACAAAGGTCTTTGCCCTGGCCATGAGTTTCTAGCTCTAGTCCAATACCAGGGTTGCCTGTGTGGGCAGCTCTCCATCCTTCTCTGCCACTGCTCTTCTCTGCCCTATAACTCACTTAGGGAACCTGGGTTGGGCACAGGCTTAGAGGCAGCCTGGCCACATGCTTCCCCTTCAGAGCTTCCCGGGATCAAGTCTGCTCAGAGCTCCAGCAGCACAGCCAGCCTCTGCTACGGAGAGAAGGCCACCTCCTCCATGCCCTGTGAACCTGGGCTTGCAGCACCTGCAGCCCAAACCCTGAGCATGGATTTCTTGTTGCAGCTCTTGGAGGCACTGTGGTGGCCAGGAGTCAAAAGCTTTTCTTCTCCTTTCCTCTTGCTCTCGCAGGCCAGCAGAGTCTGGCGCTTGTGGCCAGGCCACAGGGTGTGGGTATGTGCGGTGCTGCTGACGGCTGTTGGAAAGTGGGTAAGACTGGTCACTCTCTCCTGAGGGTCCTGGTGGCTTCAGGGACTGACCTTTCCTCCACTGGTTTGTTCCCACAAAGGAAAGACATGCAGATGAGGGGAAGCAGGAAGACTGTTTATTCAGGGAAGAGCACACAGTGGTCTGGGAATCAGCTCTGCTCAGAGTGTTTTGCGGAATCAAACTCTATAACTCACTTAAGGGTTATAAAGTAGGTATGTGTTTATTTGCCAGCAGGCACGAGAGGGTCATCCACCTAACTCGCAGCCCTATACTCTACCAAGCAGATAGTTATAGTGTAAAGACAAACGTATTCATAAATGCCTACTTCATATTTATAATCTTTCCTGACTTCCTATTATAATTAGTTCTAGAAGGTTATTTTCAGGTTTGCATCTGCATGGCGACTCCTAGTGGTTCTGGGCGGGGGTCTCAGGGATCAAATAACTCTTCTTTCTCCAGGAGAACTTTTTCTGACCTTAATCTGTGCACAGGTGTAGTCCCTTCTGGTTATACTTCAAACCACAAAGCAGGATAAAGTCAGTTTTCTGCTTAAGGCTGCTGCTATTTGCCTTCCAGTTCCTCTGTATCAGCAGCCAGTGTTTTCAAGGTCTTCATTAACAGGATGGATCACATAATGAACTATGTTTCTTCCCTCATATTTTATATGGCAGGACAGTCTGCCTGTGCCCCGGAGAGAAGGTCTTCAACTCTGCTCTGCAGAGCTGGTCTTGCAGCACCTGCAGCCTAGATCTAGGGGGAGGCTTTCCCACTGCAGCCCTCAGCATACAGGTGGTTTGCATTGCCTGGTTTGATATAGAGGGGCTGCTGTCACATATCATGCCTTGAAGGGTTGAAACAGAGAGAAAGAGAGTCAAGTTCAGAGGCTGGGACTACAAGGGCCCCAGAAACCCATCCTGCAGGGCCATCCCATCCAGCTCTTCCCATGGCCAGGAGAGAGCAGGGGCAATGGCATGAGCCAGAGGGTGCTGGCCACAAGCACCTCATGTCCCCCAGAACTCTCTTTTGGCTCTGCCCACGCTGCCCCTCATCCGTGTATGGAGCAGAGATCTCCCAGCTGGGACAGGACATGCAGATCCCTGCCCAGGGTCTTTCCTCCTCCCCACCAGTCCCCGCTGAGACCCTGCTGCCCTCACCTGCCTTCATAGATGAGTTGGAATTCTTCCTGCTCACTCCTCATGTGTCGTCCAGCGAGCCCTAGGAACAGAGCCCATCCCAAATCCGGCTGACCACAGCAGTACAGCCCCCCTTCACCCACCCAGCTCTGTGCCCTCCTGCCCTCGGCACGGCTCAGCCCGTGTTCCCCACTCATGGTACCCAAGGGCAAGGGAGAGAGCGGGCAGTAGGGAGCCCCATGGGCCCCGCATTGCCACCTGCTTGGGCTCCACAGCCACAGGGGCCCATTCCTGCTGCCACTGCAGCAGCTACGTCTGGGGCCAAGATGCAGCCAGGCAGGGAGGGACCCCCGGGGGTCGTGGCTCACCAAGAAACCCGATGGCCACCTCTCGCAGGCACTCCTGGGAGTTCTGCAGGTACCAAATGGACTGGCGCACATACTGGTCTGCACTTCTCCTGTCCTCTGCCAGCTGGAGACAAGCAAAGGGACAGAAGGAAGGGTTGGCACAGCCTTTCCCACTGGCTGGGCTGTCTCTGTCCCCAGGACTGGCCTCTCCTGCCAGGACACCCAGCCAGACACCGGAGAATGCTGGGCTTTGAAGGGATGCAGGGCTGGTGCTCCTGAGGCAGCTGTGCTGCCACCCTCCTGCCAAAGCCCAGCAGAGCCAGGGTTCATCAGCACCTCTGGGCTCGGCGAGGGACAGGAGCCTGGAGCCCACAGGGCTGCATGGCCAAGAGAAGGGAGGCTGTGTGGGGTGTAGATTGGGGTTGATGGGCTGCAGCAGTGGGCTGGGGCACAGCTGACAGCCCCCCACACTGGGCACTGCGACAGGGGCTTGTCCAGGCTGGCTCTGGGGCTTCGGAGCCATCCTTACCAGGCCCTCGAGAAACGCCCATGTTTCCTGGCTCTTCAGCAGCTTCCTGAGTTGCTTCTTCAGGAACTTGGTGACTCTCGAAGCAGGGCTCGCCAGGAGGCCTTCAGAGCAGCAGAGAGACAGGGAGATGGCAGCACTGCCTAGGGCACAGGACTCGCCACCCCTGCCTCTGGGCAAGGCTGAGGGCCGCTCCTGGGCCCTGCTGGGAAGGAGCAGCAGCCTGGGAACACGACTACCAGTGGGTTCTGTGCCCGGGCAGAGCAGTGGGGCAACCTCCAGCTCAGGCAGCAAGACAGAGGGGACCCCAAGCAGCTGCTCTGGAGCCGAGGCCAGGAGGAACCTGGAGCCCTGCAGGGCAGGAGGAGCCAGGGCAGGAGGCAGCCGAGCAACCTCCCACGGGGACCCAGCAGCTCCCAAGTCCTCACCTGGTTCACTTACTTACTCACTTACTGGTTCTCCACATGTAAGTGCCAGAGCAGTGGGACCAGGTTCTGGCTCATCAGTGTCTTCACTGCCTCTCCTCTCCTTGGCCCTAAATATTCCATTACATGTCGGAACAGGTGCATGGAAAGCACTTGCACAGAGCTGGACTCGTGGTGGCAAGGAAGAGGGCAAGACCTCAGCACCAGCTGCTCCAGGTCCACCTGGGCATGGGTCTGAATATCCCCAGGGCACAAAGTTTCCTGGCAGCATGCAGTGCCTGTGGTGGGGGGCACAAAGCCGTACGTGGTTGAGGATAGGCAGGAGTTCCTCAGCCAGCTTCACAGTTATGGACCTCATAGTTTGGCTGTCCACATCCAGGAGGACTTCACTGAGCAAAGACAGGGTTTCCCTGACCACCTCCCTGTCGTCATTCTGCAGTAGCTCCAGGAGTCCAGCCATCAGGAACTGCATTCTTGTGATCTGTATGGGACAGGAAAAAATGTCGTGTCTTGGAGCCAGAAAAGGCTGAATTGTCAGAAGTTCAAGCAGTTTGAGCCCATATTGCTGCCTTGGGGCTCAGAAGCCAAAGGCCTTCCCAAAAGGACTCAGGCACATGCATGGGGAGGCCGGAGAGCTGGGAGCAGCTACCACAGCTCCCAAAGCCCAGTTGAGTCCAAGCTACTATTGTACCCAGCCCCACTCCTCCAGCAAGACCCCAGATACCTGCCACCTCCTCACAATCCTGGGTCTCTGGCATAGTGCAGTGCAGCCTTTGAGCACCAGGCGACTCATCTCTATGCACTCTATAGACACATAGCATAAGAATTGCCACAGGGCACAAATATCCCATTCTGTTATGTCAGGGCAGGCCAGGAGCTGAAACACACAGCAGTGACAGGGGAGCCCAACCAGCTGGACTCCAGCACCGCACAGGGCTGGCTCCAGCCGGCAGCACAAGACTTTGTCATCTTTCTGTTCTTTCCTCAGATGGAACGAGGGACAACTCTGCTGCCACAGTGGTTTATACCCTGTCTAGAATAAATACTTTGTATTTTAGTTTTACACTCACTGTAGATGCCATTAACACACACTGCAAGACTTCTTAACTACAGTAAATCAAAGAAACTGTAGCCTAATATACAGTAGGAGTAAGGCAGCATAAAAATTACACAATAGATTACTACTTCTATGTTGCCCTCAAATTCTAACAGTCCAGACCACTAGAGACAACCATGTTAAACTTACATGTCATATTTGTAAACTCTCTAGTTTTACACCTTACTTATATATTTTCAAGCTTGTTCAAATACTTCACTTCCAGTTTTTTTCCATATATTGAAATATAAACAATGTTCCACATACATAATTGACATATGTAGTATATAGAGAGAATATACGCTTCAGCATATATTAATATTTGAATGAAAACCACGGTCTTTACGCAACCAGGTTGAGACACATATTTGAAAATGAAAGATGAAAGAAAGCCAACAAAATTACCTGAGACAATTGTGGCAGCAAGTTCTCTGTTCGCTTTGCCACCTTCTGTTTGCCGCTTGGACTGGGCTTGGGGAAAAAAAAAAAAAAGGAAAAAAAAAGAACTAGACAATTAAATTAAGACTCCCAGGAATACTTAAAACGTGTAATCTAGCTATAGTTCCAGTTATATATCTTTATATATTGTGTGTATAACTTTTATACATGTAATTTCATATCACTTCCATGGTTCTTCCTAGAGTATAGAATTCAGCTTTCTTGAGTGGCTTTGAAAAATTCCAGCTCTGAAAAAATCAATTTTAGGTTGGGAAGCATTTATGTTAATTTTTTGCCAAGATATACATTCAAGCATTACATGATACCATGAAATAATACAAATAAAATATTTATTCCTGTTATTCAAGTAACATTTTTTAAAACAAAATGATCCTTAATTTTTTCTAATCCATAAACTTTCATTTAAGAGTATCCACCATTCTCTGCTTTTCTACAATGTTGATCCCTCAGCATAAGACTGCAAAGTTCAAAAAAGCACATCTGACCAAGCCCAGGGCTCTGGCTAGCACATTTTAGCAAGGTGCAGCACCTTCCTATAACAAACAAGACAATCTAGTTGTAAAATTATTTAGAATTGGCTCTAACACAACTGCCTTTGGCTATTCTCTATTCCTTCTCTGTTTCACTCCACTGTCAACACCCTTTACACTGCTCATAACTGCCTCATTCCATGCAGCTGCACTTGTGACAATAGTATTGCACGCCTATGCTAAAGCCATCCACGTCCCGCTTTGTGTCTTATGCAGAGGCTGGAATGAAGGAAAGACATACAGTGCAGAAAGTTTGAGTAGATGCACCCAAGCTACCCTTAAACAAGTTGGGCTGTATATCATATGCAATGCAGTTGCTGTAGTTTAGCACTCACGAAAATTTCAGGTACTTCACTATTTACTCAAATTTTGCAGTCAAGGATAAATTCCTGCAATTCCCAAGTGAGTCAAAAATCCAACCAGGCTCAAAAGAAAACCTCCTTCGAAATACAGGAGTTCGACAGAGACAAATAGGTAGAGACATACATTACGAGTCACTAGCAATCCCTTCGTAAACTAATCTGTGGCCCAGCTAGTGAAAGCGGACCAAACTCACTCAAGTTCTTCCCCTGACCATGATGGGGAGAAACTCCTTGACTGTCCCTAGCACAGTTAGTTTCAGACCTCCAAATTAGCAGAGATTTGACTGTTGTGAAGTTCATAATAACATTAAAATGAGTCCTTGGAAAGGAATAGAACATGCACAAGATTTCTGGGAAAGTTTATCCATATGCCTGCAACTCAAATACATTGTGTAACCATCTCTTGCCTCACTGCACGCAATCAATGGAGATCACTTCCTCGTGTAGCCCAGGCCTGGTAAAGGATGTTTGTTTTCTAAAACTCAAAAATGAGTCTTAGACAGTTTTATTTGCTGGCATATTCTGTATCACCTCCTTCATCCATGGGTGCATAATGCACCACCAGGGCAGCAGACTGGCAACTCCTGCTGCAGGAAAGCAGAGCACCAGCTGACAGCACCCCAGCTGCACTCAGAGGGGCTGTAGGCTCAGGGGCCACTGGTGGGAATCAGGAGCTGATAAACTGATAGGGCCACAAAAATGATCAAAAGACTGGAACACCTGCCATATGAAGGGAGCCTGAAAGAGCTGGTGTTGTTCAGCTTGGAGAAGACTCCAAGACCTTATTGTGGCCTTTCAGTACTTAAAGGGGTCTTATAAGCTGGGAAAAAACTTTTAGCAGAGCCTGTAGAGAACAAGGGGTAATGGTTTTAAACTAAAAGATGAGAAGTTTATACTATAGATATTAGAAATAAATTTTTCATACTGGGAGTAGTGAAACTGGCACAGGTTCCCCAGAGAGGTGGTAGGTGCCCCATTCNAACCATGCAAACAAACTCACTGTGCCTACAAAACCAATTAGCACCAATGACCAGGCTGGTGTGATCAAACTGCAAAGAGTCTTTAGGCGTCACACTGCACATCAGCCAATCTTGTGCACAACAGACACAGTATTTAAACTGCCTGCCACCTTCCCCTAGTAAATTAAAGAAGACAAGAAAATACCAATAAAAATCCCTTTCAGTTGCATGGGCAGCCAGGCAATGGGTGTTCCCTGCCTTCTGTACCCAGTGCTTTCACCGATCTAAATAAAACACTGGTGTGGGTGCTATGAGCCAGCGCTTCGCTATGACACAGTTTGGGTTCTGAAATGGCTGTTGCTATGTTAGGTATTCTGAATTTTAAATGAGAGGTTGTGTTATGTTTCCACAGCAAGAACACAGGAAAAGTAGCACTGCAGTTTACATTAGAGTTAGCCTGCTGGAAAATCCCTATAAACGAGCTCCAATTCAAGCCTGCAACCAACCTTGTGATCTATACATAAAATATTATAGGAGTTGATATATCAAGTTTTAAACATAAAAGCCCTTTTGTTAAAATACCATGGGCAAAGAACCAGTAGGGTATTTCTTGCTTTGTCCAGCTGTAGAAAATTCAACATCCCTTGGAATTCCCAGTGTATTTTCTAGAACAGTACCAAAGCCTGGTTTTGATTTTAAAAGAGAAATGCTCTCATACTTAGCATATCTTAGGGAGATTCAAACAAGCTGTACTGGCTATAATACATAACAGTCTAGCTGGAAAACATGCAAAGGGGAATCCTTGCAATTACTCCTTAATATATTGTCATTCAACTATTAGAAATTATTATCGACAGAAGACATTCCTCCCACCATACTGTTGAGTATTGCAATTCCTTTTGCTAGGAATTTTCTTTCATTATCTGATTAGGAAACCGGCAATGGCAAACCTGCTTGTACTCTTCAGAGGAAAGACACAGGTTGCTAATAATAGGAACATCCGAAAATTCAGTTCTTTTGCATATAGTATTTTTCATTTTCAGAACAACTTTCTTCTTACTGAGAACTAAAACTCCCATGTTGCTGCTTATTCTTTTCCTCTCTTCCTCCACATTTCATTCTTCTGCAGTGACAGGTTAAAAACTATTTATATTAATGCAGTACCACCTAATTTTAATCAGCTTTTCCAAGGCCATTGGAAGATGCAGCATTAAAAAAAATGGTTTACAACTTAGTTTTTTGCCTTCCTGTGCTCGGTTAACATCTCACTTTCATCTGAAATCCCAGTCAAACCCAAGAAAACAAACTAAATCTAACCTCAGAGATAAAAATAAGATCAAAAGAAAAAAAATGGCAAAAGGGTGAAGAGAAGAAAGGATTGCACACAAATATAAAGCTGAACACTCCTTCATGTTTGTTTTAGAACTGTACTAAAAGCAATTTAAAAAATGGAGCAGACTATTAAAATAACCCCCATCATTACCAGTCAATGTCAAAAGAACACAGGCATTCAGTAGAGTACAGTTCATATGCTGTTATGTAATGAAAAGTTTAGCAAAGTTTGGAGCACCAGTGCAACAGAAAAAGATCAGTGACGTAGTAAAACTAAATACAGAAAGGTATAAAAGTAACATTTTTAGCACTGAGTTTTCGTTTTCTGAAAGATTTAACTATGTGGGGGTTTTTATTCCACCTCGATGCCTCAGTTACATTCTGGAGTGCTACTACTACAGAAAACATTTATTTCACCTTTCAAAGAGAAGCCAAAGTATTAAACAGTAGGTAACAAAGTAGTTTATTCCAAGGAATTACCAAGTCAAAATACCATGCACAAGGAGGTATTTTACTGTCTAGATATTTTGTTTTTCATGTGGAAAAAATAATCCTTTAATTTTTAAGTAAAGTACTTACTGGCATGCTTTGTATATTTTGATTAGAGCAAATAAATAATGTTTGAAAATACAATAAATGTAGTGACTCCTGAGAGTATAAAAACTGAAATGCTCAGATTTGGATATTGCTTTAAAAATAATTTCAAGAAGGGTTTGTTGTTTTCTTCCCCAGAGGTTTCAGATCATAGACTGAAAAACATTAACTACCATGAAAATGGAACAGGATGTTTCAATGCAATGGAATCATAGCTTCTTAAATGCCTACAACTCCTCTCTCAAAGCTGCATTCTTAAATCACTGCAGTAGTCACTGAACATTAAGAGTAAATACTGCAACTTATTCCCACATGATGCCTTCTCTTGTATGTCACTTCGTCTAAAATCTTTCATCTCTCTTTTTTCTTAAATATATATATTTTTTTAAGCCCTCTCACATTTATGCTTCATGAACTCACTATAATTGTATATAAAACACGTAATTGATCTCACATTGTAAATACAAAAGTCTTCAAGCAAGCAAAGTTTTCTCATAGAGGCTTCTAATTGTGGGGAATTGGTAATGACTGATAATTGATAATAATTTCTGTAAAGGAAGAGTTTCAGTCATCAAAAATCAAATGTAAGGGAGGATTTTAAATAAAGATTTGATATTTAAACACTGTTAAGTTTGTAGGCAGGACTTGAATTTTGGACCGCATTTAAAATGCAATTGGATGGGACAATTATTTCAAAAACATGATGAATTTAACACTTCAACTCACCATGGATGATGAAACATTACATTTTAGGAGAGTTTTCAGCAAGGGCTGGGGGAGGAAGGAATATATTTTTCCATTAAAAAAAAGAAATTAAAGACAAAAATCAGCTATTTAGACTAGCAATATTGAAGCACAACTATAGGAAGTAGTTTCACAAGTAATTCCTACGAAATAATAGAAAATCATTTCCTGTTTGAAAAAGATTTTGGTTTTAAACTTTATAGTCTCTATTATGTCAAGTCTTGTTATGCATATCTCTTGAGTATGTAATAATTGAAGTGAAATGAAATCAAACTGAAGACAGGACTAAAGTAGTATTTTCTTCCCTAAAAGTGATAATTATTTACAAACGATTTGTAAGAATTATTCTCAGAAACATGCTATGCTATAGGAATCCTGTGTTTAGTCAGGTGAGTCTTCTGCTCATATCACATTGCAGCCACTGATTATCAAGCAAAGATCACTTAGCAAATAATTTTAGACCAGCCACTGCAGTAACAGCACAGATGTACAACATGATACTAGTTACTGCAATGTGGAGACTTTTAAAGACTGAGATGTGAGTTTCTCTGTGTCACCAGAAGCAGAACTTGTATGCTCATTTCATCCTCACAGCCACTCTGAAGGAACGCTAGAATGAGCTTGAGCACCTATCAATGCCCATTTGAAAAAGAGAGAAGTGTCTTAATTTGCTTGCAAGACTATAGGAACACAAAAGGAAATGTGAAAACTTTGGGGTAAATGACTTACAGACACTGGGTGCCAATGTGTCACAGGAACTCTGTTCACACTTCTCAAGGTGAAGTCTTCATTTCACTGCAAGGCAACAGTTTTGTTACTGGTGTCACTGGCTCAGAAGTCATCCGTATCTTCCTGTGGTGGTGTGCAAGCGAAAAAACTAACACCGTCACATGAAGACTGATTCTTTGAATACTTTATAGAATCATAGAAAAACCA